>JAUBWS010087142.1:0-11935 GCA_032270445.1 Darlingtonia californica | reverse complement strand
GGATATGGAGAGAACGTATTTTCTCTATTTTCTCATTTTATGTGTGGGTTCTCTATCTGTTTACAATTTCTTTAACAGTTTGGAAAGTCATGCTCATCAAGAAGCATTCAGAGGAAAGAGTAATAATGGTAAGTGAAAGTTTCTCAAAGTAAACGGAAAAAGTTTTCGCTGACTCAGCATTTTTCTAAGATGTCAAAGTGAATTGAGCTCAGCAACGACTGAACTGAACAAACTGTACTATTTTTTGAGAGATCGGTAAGGTTAACTAAAGTGAGTTTCATAGCTAAACAAAATAAAACCGATGTCGATATTACAACATCTCGCCCCTTTTATGCTTATATCTACCATTGAAATGATTCGAATTCCATAAACGTCTCCATCTTTTTTATATTTTAGAGGGGTTGCTTAGCACAAACATACTTTAAAATGTGATGAAAGCATGAAACTTTGTACATTTGTTATTTATTTGAAACATATTTTTTGAGAGACACTTCTCAATGTCACGTGATGACTGAAGTCAGCATCTTTTTTTTTCAAAAAGATTTTATTTCCGAAAATAATAATAATAATGTCCTAAACAAATTCTTGGTTATGTCAAGTTCAGAAAATTTATGTATCACGAGTTATGAAGCCTCAAAGTGGGAACTATGTCAACACAAAAATTTTATATCGACGTAAAATATCATAAATTATATACAACTTGACAAATAATTTTATCCTGAGCAAAAGTTTGGCTTGGGTCAAGTTAAGAAAATTTGCGTATCACCAGTTATGATGCCACTAAGTGAAAATGATGACGTCATCATAGCCCTACGTTTACTACGGTAAACTCTCCTAAGGTTCTATAAAAAAGTACTACTCAATCCAATGTTATTGAGGGTTTACCGTGGTTAACGTAGGGCTACGATGACGTCATAATTTTCACTTAGAGGCATCATAACTCGTGATACGTAAATTTATTCTTAACTTGAACCAAGCAACAATATTGTTCGAAGACATCATTATCTTTACAACAGTATAATAATAATTTGTGTTTTCGTAAATAATGTTTTTTTTTGCAAAAAGATGCCAACGTTAGAAACCATGTGACATTGACAAGTTTTAATTTAACGTAATATGCAAAATTGAAGACATCAGCAGATTATACGACTATGGTCAAAGTTTTATGTCAATATCTTTTGTCTATCAAAAGTTATGACCTTTTTGAGATTTTCTGAATTTGCAGTTAAATAGGTTCTTACCTTGGCGCATAAATTATTGCGAAATTATTTTTTGCACTTGAGGTCGCAAAAATTTAAATTTTGCTGTTTTTGTTTTTCTGATTTAGCAGTCACGGGGAAAATAATTATATAGAACATTACCATAAAAACGGCATCTTGTGTCATTAATTTTGCGCTTCAAAAGATCACAGATCTTGCAGAAACTCAAAAATAAATGTTGTAATGATTAATGACCGGTTAGAAATATAGACGTTTATTGTACAACGATACTTTTCTACGTACTATACTTTATATATATAGTTGATGAATTCATCCAACAAAATCGTCAACGTCGAAATGCTGAAAATGATGATGCTGATAATCGTTGGAAAATCGTTTTTGATCTGAAAATCGAGAAACTTACCACATTTGTCAGGGCTACTGCAAATGAAACATTCCAAGAAGAATTTAAAAAAGTATTGATTGAGCTGAAGAAGGACACCCCAACCAAGTGTTCTTGTGATAATATTCCCATCAATTATCAAACAGGTACAACATAGATTATGATCCTTGTCAAGATCTTAATACAACTAACTTTGAATTTTATAGCCGGGATGACCGGATGTCATTAAATGTAAATTTTCTTTTGCACCAACGTTTCACATAATGAATTTTTAATGACTTCAATGAAATTTTTTCTCTCCTCCTGTAAGCGCAATCTACCTCTGGCTACGCCACTACTAGTGGTTAGTTAAATTGGCAAAGCACTGCATTTATATTGTTTTAACAGAATCTCGTACGCAAAGTGACAACAAAAAGAAAGATGGTCTTGAAACTGATGACAGAACTGATGGAACCAATGGTGACCGTGGCGATAGGAACAAAAAATCAAGAAAAGTTTGCCTACAAGGACCAAGGGTGAGATGAAAGGATATTCTTTGTAAAAGAAAGCTAAAATTTCTGATTTTGTTTTTGAAAAATCTCTGAAATCTTCTACTTTCGAATTTACAATTTTGATAGGATGGACTTCTACCGCCCTCTCTCTTACAAATTATGGAAATGAAGTTATTTGTATTCTGTGTTTTCCCAAGGGACCTCCAGGACCAATTGGACCACCTGGAAAAAGAGGTTTGGGACTTGAAGCACCAAAACTGGTCAACTCCAAATTGGATACTGTGGCTAACGAGACTGATGATGCCACTTTTGAATGTGTATTTTTTGGCAATCCAATTCCATCAGTCGATTGGGAAAGTGATTCATTTAATGTCAGCAAAGTTTCTCATTCCTTTGACAAAGAAAAATCACAAATCACAAGCAGATTAACTGTTTCCAATGTAAAATTGTCAAATAAAGGTCCAGTTAAATGTAAAGCAAAAAGTATATGGGGAAAGGTTGCTGCAAATGGAAGTCTTATTGTACACGGTATGAAGTCTATTCTGAGGGAGGCGGAACTCGAGAACTACAAATGCTATCGACTTGAAATTTAGATCAGTGATACACCTACTAAAATGAGGATGATTAGTGCCGTTGTCATTCTAATCACTTAATTAGCATGTATTTCATAGACCAAATACTATTTCAGCCAGATTTATAGCAACTTTTCATCTAGAAGTTAGTTTGACCTCAAACTTTCAATATATTACGCAAAATATTGACAAGAACACTAATTTTTTTTAAAACCACTTCACTTGATAATAGGTATTTTACAAAACAAGTATAAAATACAGATTTTCAAAATTTCATTCTGTAAAATACAAGCTGGTCACGTGACAATTTTTCAAAAGGTAGCCCCTAACAAAAACTTCCATTTTACCCAGTTTCAAGTTGCTAGCCATTAAGGTTCTTCAGTTATTGCCCTTTTTAAAAAAGCTTCAGCACTTTTCTTCACTCGACGTAGGCTGAATACAATAGACGGTTCAATATTTAAATTTAACTTTAGGCTCTATTTAGAAATCAATGTTCGCAAGTTGCAATCCTCTTTGGAACAGAAGTTCGTTTAATAATGCTAACAGCTTCACTTAGATAAAAAGATTTACAGCGATTCCGGAAAAAAGTAGCCCCAAATTTCATATATCTATATCTTTTGATGCAAAGACATGTCATTTTCATATCCTTTGATAGAGTATACCAAATTTCTGATTCAAAAAAATAGTTTTAGGAAAATTTGGAAATTTTCAACAAACTTTGAGAGTATGACATGACTATGACATGAATATGACACACAGTATGTCTCAAAAATATGTAGCCTTTTGTAGAAAATGTCCAGAGAATTCATCAAAAACACCGCAACAAAGGAAAAACTAAAAATTTTCTATACAGAATGTCCCGAAAAAAAGTAGCCCTGCATTTTAAGCTGATATATCTTCCAAACTATTTAATTTTTTATGTGGTTTTTATACAATTAGATAAATCTTTTCCTAGGCTTTCCAAAAATATAAAATTCAACCCATAAATTTGAATATTTTGGAAAATATTAAGGTTTATATCTTTCGATATGGTTATTAATCTGCAAATTATCAATAAAACTTCGTTTTAATGGGAAATTAGCCTAATGAAAAATTGTGCGAAATAAAAAACTGCGGTGCGAGACATAACACGAAATAATAAATAAAAACACAAAAAGAAAATTCATTTTTTTTCATGAAAATGATGCTTTTTGGAAATATTCAAGATAAATGTGATTATTGTAATAAAAATACACTTGATAATACATCAAAATAACCAAAAATATGTGTATTTTTGGAGTTTCTTTAACGCACAGTTCACACCATAAGTCTTTATTTTTCCATTACAATCTGTGTATTTTTGGAATTACTTTAAAGCACAGCTCACACCATAAGTCTTTATTTTTCCATAACAATCTGTGTATTTTTGGAATTACTTTAAAGCATAGTTCACACCATAAGTTTTGAAAACTTCCACATAAACATTCAATTTTAGCTTTTCTCTGACTAAAAATTAAAGTACTTGGTTATTTATCCCATGAAAATTTAAAAAATAGGATTTCATTTCTAATTTATTGCAGAAAATCACAGTGTAAACTCAGACTTATGGATTTAAACTAATTTTTTAAGAATTGACTTTATTGAAATATACTGTTTATTGATCGTTATCATGTTAATGATAAAGTTTCATGGTAAAATTCCAAATATTCCTAACAATGTTTTTCGAATAAAAAACTTAATCAAACTATTTTATACAAATTCTGATACTCTATCAAGCTTGGGAATCTTTAGATCTTTGCGTTGAACGGGGGCTACTCAATTTTGCATCGGTGGCAGTGTACCTAGGGGTCCAGGGCCGTTTTGAAATTCCACGAAAAACATACGGGGTGTCTCAAAAAATGTAATTGTGGAAAGGAGAATTCATCAAAAGCACTACCGCAAGTTAAATTTAAGGAAAGGTTTTCTATACTGTTGGTAATGACATTTTTATTGAGGGGCTATATTTTTTAAAGCAGCCTCTATGTAGTTGTCATCAGCACTTACAACTAAGTGGTTATAACAGTGTTGAGCACTTTCAGATGAATTTTACAGTTTTCTTTCCTTGTTTTAGCTGCACCTATAATTGTTCTTACAAAAGGACCATTATTTGTGCCACGAGGGATTAATTATCAATTCCCAGAATGCAAAGTCCGTGCCTTCCCAAAAGCAAAAATAACTTGGAAACGATTGTTTTGGTCATTACATGAAGGCAGACACTCCACGAATGATGGTTTCTTGAAAATTTCACGTGTGAGATATGATCATGATGGGTTTTACATCTGCGAAGCTGAAAACTTTCTCGGTAAGTAAAAATAATACTGTATACTGTATGATGACATCACCAACTGTACTCGAAATAGAGGATATAGGCTTTCGAAAATTAATCTTATAGCAGGTATTTGATTAGAATTAATCTGTCGCAACTTACAGGATAAGGCTCTTACGTGAGAAACTTAAAATGCTTGTACTTATCATTTTATTTGCACGTACAAACATAAAAGTAACAGGTGACTAGAGGAACGAGAGATGTACATGCGTACATGCAGAGTAAGATAAGTTTCTAAAAAAGATCTTGAATGGTAAACTCAGGTCAAAGTAGATTAATTTAAAGAAGGTAAACAATTTGGTTTACAGTCCTGGCAAAGATGAATGTAAAATAACAGAACAGGAGTAAGTGTACCAAAATAATTTTTTTCCAGGCAATTTAAGACTCGTTTCAAGGGATTGGCTAAGAAAATAGAGTTTTTGGTCAAAATAAAACAGTTTCTTACAAAATAAAGCATGTGTTTGATAATACAGTACTTTATTCTGCTAATTTTAAACTATACATCTTTATTCCAAGCGCGTACAAAGAGGCAAAATTACAGGAGGAGAACTAAAAGTAATTTAATTGTCATTATCTATTACTTTTTGATTTAAGATAATAACTTTTTGATTATTTTTTACACTCCTCCTGTAATTTTGTCTACCCTTTGGGTACGCGCTTGTAATTCTACCTTATCTTACAAGATTTAATGGCCAAAAAAAGAGAAAAAATCTAGCAGGCATCAAATCGTATTTAGGAGCTCAAAATACAAAATATCTGTTTGTTTTATCCAGGAAAGCCAAAAAAATCTAGCAAGCATCAAATCGTCTCAGAACACATCCATATTTTTCTTAACACGACATTTTTGGCCGAACACATCAAATTGTTTGAGCAAGGTAGATTCCGAAAAAATTTTAAGCACATGTAAATTTATGAGAAAAACATGCCTTTCGAACAGATATTTTATGGAGATGGCGCTGATGGAGAAAAAAAAGAGTAGAAATGTATACTCAAAACTCGATCCCAGCGCAAAATATTCGCTTTTTCGATATTAATCGCTAGTGCTTACTCTGATAAAGACCTCTGATGGTTGCTTATAAATGACACTGGCATATTAGACTCTGTACTGAAGTGTTGTAAAAAATCTTCCAATTTGCCTCGCTTATTTGAAAGTAGGACACAAGAGAGAATACCTTTATGTTTGGCTGAGAAAGATGATATCTACTTTACAAAAAAATTATGAAAAACTGATGGTAAGTTGTGTGAAGATAATTAAACGCTTATTGTTAACCCTAATTGGCCAGTGTATTTGAAAAGTTATATACTCAATAAACGAAGCTTTCAAAAGATTTTACATGTTTGCCGTGAAAAGTTGTATTTCATATCGTTGGAAAGAAAATTTCATGATCTTTCTCAGAATATAAATAGCGCATTTCAAAAACAAATATTTGAAAAAAACTACGTACAACATCGTATGATGCACTTGATAATACCTTCATTATAAAATCAACTACTTTATTAAAAAATGATAGGGTCCTTGTGTAATGATCAAATTTTCAAGAACCGATGAAATTATCAAAGTCAACCTATCACAAGAAAACAAGTTTTTGTATGCCTAAAAAATCACCCGTTTATTTAGCGGTGAATTTGTTAATTTTTCATTTTGTGGCAGGGTAAACCAAGCACTAATGCTTTTTATTTTTGTCGGCGTATCGTTTCTTTTGTATGATTTCTTAATTGATCTTAAAATATGTAATGAAACTTTTTTAAACAGCATTTGTTTCATAACTGCTGTTCCTCTTCTTCATTTTTCATTAAAGTCACACCACTTGAAAATAATCAAGAGAGCTCTACAATTTTGATTTATACAAAAATTACAATAATGTATTAGATATTTCTTGTGAGATTTGCATTTATATTTTCTGTTTCCAGTTTTGTGTAATACATTGTTATTGGCAACATCAATGCAAAATTTTTTCTGTCTTCGAGCTCTTCCCATAAGATTAGTTTTTACTTGAAACCTTTTCAACGTACACAAGCTATTTATCTTTACAGGTAAAGCAGTGAAAAAAGTACAGTTAAAAACTAATAAACTGGAAATGTATGAAAAACCATTACCAGATCTTCATGGACTTACAGCAGCCAATATTACTTGCTCAGCTTATGGCAATCCTGATGAAATGTCTGGTCAAATCACCAGAGTAGATGGAGTCAATGAAACACCAGTAGAAATAGTTATCAGTAAAACTGAGAATCTATTCTCAATAAAGGCTGTGGTCAAAAAAAGTGGAACGTACAATTGTTCGATCAACTTCAAAGAAGAACAGACAAAATCTTATACCCACGTGAAACGTATGTATATTGCTTTACGTAAGGTTTTGTTTTGACGAAGCCATTAACAGATTTACCCTTTCAATCCTGGATTTGCACTGTCTGTATGTTCGTAAATACACTATGAAAAATTTAGGGAGTTTCAGTACTCATTGCAAAAAATTTTGATTTTGATAGAAAATTATTCAGGTACTTCTGGTTTTGTCGCTGCTAGCGCGATCTCTCTAGGTTTTTTTATAACTTAACAGTCACCCAGTGGGGTTTCTGTAATTTGAAAAAGGTAGATTGATCCTTATTGAAATATATCATAAAGCCAAAAGTGTTTTGTCGGTAACTTTTGATGAAACGGTAATTTCATTTGGAATACTGAAATAAAGCTATATATGATATAAAATCAGAATACTTTGTAAGCGTGTACGGAAATAAAAATAGTGAAAAAAAAGAAAGATGGTGAATGGTTGTGGAGTAATGTCAAAAAAGCTGCGAAAGATATCAAGCTAACTAAAATGTAAATAAAGAAAAAATATCTTTGAGAAGCTTTTTATTGACTGATTTCGATATGGAGTTTATTAACAATAATGCTGGTAATTCGATAATGGAAAAATCTTCTAGCACAAGAGCCGAGCGGAAAAAATACATCAAGGAGGTAACAAGGCTTGTCAATAAATTGATAGTAGAAAGTCCATTAAGAGAATGTACAATGTACGCCATCCACATAATGCTAAAGCTCTGGCTGTCATGGGAGATGATCGCAACAAGATGGTTGAGTTTGCTGACGTCATTACAGCGGCAGAAGATCTCAAATCACTAAGAAAATGGTAGGACAACCTTCTACGATTTTGTCCAAATTACGGTTACTCTCCTCAACGTTACAATCTTGGTCATGGAAAAAAAACAAGAGGATGCCATTTGTATTTATGAGGTAACAAGTGTGCAGATATCTATTGAAGGTGAGCGTCATCTTAGAGCAGTGATCGGCATTAACCCTATTAACTAACGCGATTCCTAACTTCAAAGAAAAACTGAAAAATATTGAAAGATTCAAAGTAAATAGCATCAGATCTTCTAAGCAAAATTTTGAGAATCAACGATGGTCAAGGAAAAGAGAAGTATCAATTGTTTCATTCACCGTGTGAACTGTACCTAAAATCAACTTGTTATTTAAAAACAACTTTATTCCCACTACTTCACAAAACAATCTACAGGGTGTCCCAAAAAATGCAGCCTCTCGTAAAAATGTCATTAGCTTGCTTATAAAGTGCCAAACAAATTTAAAAAATCTTAGTTTTTTGTTTTGTTTCATATTGCGTTTGACAAAATCTCTTGAGGATTCAGCTTTTACTCAAACTAACAATGTTTTCTAAAGCAGAAAAACAATGAAATTCATAGCATGCTTGAAATTTATAAACTTCTTAGTTTATCCTTTTGAGATTTCTTTTTACAAAAATTCGGAAAATGATAAAAGCTTTCAAAATTACTGCATATGCAGGGTGTCCTGAAAAAAACGGAACCCAAAATGTTTATAAAAACACAAATGTCTTATTCACCGTGTGAACTGTACCTAAAGTCAACTTTTTTCTGAAAAACAATTTTATTCCCACTACTTCGCGGAAACCTTTCAAAGCAAGCTAAAATGGCATGTTTTTAAAAAAATTTCTTGTTTAGAATTTTCTTAATTAAAAAAATGATTCTTATAACAAGAAAGTCATGCAAATGTAAATCTAGCGTTCTGTTTGCAGTTGCAATTTAATTTCTTTTTTATGTATTAACCGGGTCATCAATCCCCATTCAACTTTCTCTTCATTGATCATTATAGATTTAATTGAAAGGTCTCATGCTCAGAATTCTGATGTTGGTCCAAATATTTTTTGTATAAAGTTAAGAATGATATATTTTAAAAGAGCATAAAATTTTCTCTTTCTGGTAAAAAAATCGCATCTTTTAGCTATAAATTTAAAAAGATATAGTTGCTTAAAGTATGGGTTCCGTTTTTTCAGGACACACTGTATAACAGGAATCCCGAACTTTAAGTAAAGAAAAAATGGCTCAGCTGACAACGCAACAACGTGTGTTCATTGTGGCGCTGAGAATGAAAAATGTCAGAATAAATGAGATACAAAGACTTTTCCGACAAAAATTTAATCGTCCTCTGCCGCACAAAGACACTATCTTGAGAAATAATCGAAAATATTTGCGATTTGGCACAAGCCTCAATATAAACAAAAGTAATTCAGGTCGTAAAGCTACAGTTTCTACTCCACGTGCGTGCATAATATAATCAAATACAAACCAAAAGGTACATCAACACGAAGTCTTGTATGTTTTTATTTTCCTGTGACAATGTCTGCAATGCAAAACGATTACTGTGGTATGCATTGTTGTCTTAAATAAAACCATTAACTCAAATATACAGCACTCGTTTCCTCAAGGGGTTTCTTCAAACGAAATAAAACAAAGGAAAAACTAAGATTTTTTAAATTTCTATGGCACTTTATAAGCAACTTAATGACATTTTTACGAGAGGCTACATTTTTTGGGACACCCTGTATAATGGCAAGAATTAGTTAAAAAATTTCTTGTTTAGAATATTCTTAATTCAAAAAATGATTCTTATAACAAAAAAGTCACGCAAATATAAATCAAATGTTCTGTTTGCAGTTGCGATTTTATTACTTTTTGTATTAAGCGGATCACTAATCTCCAACTTTCTTATAGATTTAATTGAAAGGTCTCATGTTTCTAATACTAGTCAAAATATTATTATAATTATATTAGTATAGTTGCTTAAAGTATGGGTTCCATTTTTCTGGACACACTGTTTAGATCTACCCTCAATAAATTGTGTTTTGGGTAGAGAATAGACCATTATCAGCTATTATTATTATTATTTCATGATATTTATACAGGTTACATCGTATCAGTTATAATAAGTATACTACTGTTCTCCCTACAAGACCTGTATTGTACAGGTTATATATCTATCGGCAGTTATAACGGTTTAATTTTCCATTAAAAGCACGATAAGTGACTCTTTATATACTTAAAATTCAGCTCAGCGCCATGAGATAGATAACATTTAGTTTTATTATACCCCAAAATTTTTGAACCCAATCACATTTGGATGAGTAGAAATTTATGCTTTCACAAAAAATCATGAAGTTCTTTTCTACAAATTGAAGTAAACCATATTTTTAGGAAACAGCTTTATATTTTAATGACCTATAATTAACTGCCAACAAAAGCAGTTTAGAAAGATCATAAAAATTCACTAGTTGTTACTCCATTCATTTTTAACTCGTTGGTTATATGTACTAACGATGATTTTTAATGGAAACGCTTCTGCTATTTTTTTAATATCTTGTCTTTCGTATATATTTTTAAACAAAAAATTCTATATCCAAGTATTATGAATTGAAATTGAGCCCAGCGCGGTGAGCGCGTTACTATGAATTGATAATAGCCATAGCAAATATAAAAGATGATTAATCATCTCGTATTAGCCAAATTCACAACCCTTTACACGACACTATTTTTGTAGGGAAGTTTTACAACAACTCGAAAAAATGTATAATATTTAATAGAATTTTCAATGACGTTTTCACTACAGGTTATTAGCGAGGTTAAGCAAACCAAAATCTACAACGTACCAGCAGCCGAACTTAGACATTGATCAGTTGTGCTGCTGAAAGTTGCTTGGCATGCTAATTTCCAGAACGACTGCGCAACGTTTTACGTTGTAGATTTTGGTTTGCTTAACCTCGCTAATATCTTAGGAGCGATTTTGTTAATGTGGATCGTAAATGTAAGTCGCCAACAGTTAACGACTTTATAGGATTTAATTCCCAAATGTACGTTGATACAAAAGAAATACGTTGTATGTGACAATTACGGCAGCGAGTTGTTATGTATTGTGTCCCTATAAATGTTCATGTACACAAAACATTAATTCAACTAATAGCAAAGTTGCATAAATTTCTTCATTCTGATTGGCTTATGCGAGTACAATATTTCTCTGAATTATATTCCGCGAGAGATACAATTAATACGTAATTTTATTTATCCAATCAGCTTGCTTTAAATTCGAATGTTTTGTTTTAAATCTTTTCTAATTGATTAAAAATATTGTAAGTTTTTGTTGTGTTTTTCTAACAGGGGGTAATGTTAATCATCGTTCCTATTGATAACGCTAGTTTCTGTTTTGTATGTGTTAATTGAATAGCGTCATATACCCCTGATTGTTCTGGCATACTGTCAAACCGGGACCCGGGACCCTAAGGTGGGACCCTGAATTAGTAAAAGTGGGACCCTAAAGGTGGGATCCTAAATTAGTAAAAGTGGGACCCTAAAGGTGGGACCCTGAATTAGTAAAAGTGGGACCCTAAAGGTGGGACCCTAAATTAGTAAAAGTGGGACCCTAAAGATAGGACCCTGAATTAGTAAAAGTGAGACCCTAAAGGTGGGACCCTAAATTAATAAAAGTAGGACCCTAAAGGTGGGACCCTAAATTAGTAAAAGTGGGACCCTTTAGGTGGGACCCTAAATTAGTAAAAGTGGGACCCTAAAGGTGGGACCCTAAAGGTGAAACCCTGAATTGAATAGAATCAGAACCTACCAAT
>JAUBWS010087131.1:0-11935 GCA_032270445.1 Darlingtonia californica | reverse complement strand
CCCCCGCCCCCCCCCCCCCCCCCCCCCCCCCCCCCCCCCCCCCCTCTCGTTCGCCTATGGAGCCAAACGAAGCAAAAAAAAATACAATAAACTAAACTAAACTTGATTGACCAGGGTTGCCATGCCTCCATAGTCCTCAAATCTTCTTCGTTTAAGAATGTCTCTTCAATTTCTTAAAGTGTCTTGAAACTTTCTTCGTTAAATGAAATAATAAAAATTTGATAAAAATTTCGTAATAAATTTTATAACTTAAAACTTATAACTTTAAGTCTGTCTCAAAGAAAATTGTCAGTTACTACATTTTTCCATTTCCCGCAGAATTAGAATTAGCATAATAATATAGAATTAGAATTAGAGTGAAATAATATTACACAAGAGAAATAATAGGAAATTTTGAAATTGAAGAAGAAAAAGGAAAATGAAAAATATCAACATTTTTCTATTTATGACATAAATTTCAAATTTGGTAACCAAAAACTTCAAACAGAGTTGATTTTAAATATGATTTTAAATAAACTTGATTATTTTGATGGTTTAAATTCTGAATCCGGTGAAAGTCATCTGCTTTGTCATCTTACAGCTAAATTGCTACCAAATAGCTTTCGTCATTCTCCTGTCAATAATTGAGCCAAGTGTGTATATCCCTTGATTTAGTAATGAAGATAATAACTTTGTAAAATCGAAATTTTGTAAAAACCCTGAGATACTATTTGTTACAAAAATTTACAATTCCACCCAGCAGTTTAGAAGATATTTACTTCAAGAGAGGCACACGAGTATAGCTACTACCTACACCCACGTAGGGTTGAGAACAGAATTTTCGCATAATCTATAGCTATAATATAAATGCCACATTATAAAAATAAGGAATAAATTCTTGTTCTACTAGGTTGATTGGTCAAATGTTAGGTGGACCATTTTGGGGAATGATTTCTGACAAATGGCATTGTCATCGAACTGTCATCATGATAATGGGCTTAGCGTCATTATTAACAATGTGTAGCCAACCGTTCATCAGCAGTCGTTATGGTAACCCATTGTTTAATAAATGCCCTGAATATATTACAACAAACACCGCATATTCTAACTGCACACTATCAACCAATTGCTCACAGCCTACCATTTTTAACACTACTACCACTAATAAGAAATATGAACAACAAGTATCATCTAGTGAAGGTGATAGACCATTTGGAATGCTCTTCTTTATGATGTATTTCATTAATTTTGCTGTCTCATTTTCCGAAGGAAGTGCAGTTGCATTTGTTGATTCAGCCACAATACGAAAAGCACAGCTTAGTACACGTAGAGAGATACAGTATGGACGCCAGCGGATGTTTTCAGCTTTTGGTGGAGCTATCGGTATAACCCTGACTAACCTAGCGATCGATTACTTTCCAAAAGCAGATATCACTTGTTATACAGGATTAGTGACTGCTTACTCTGTATTTACATTGCTTTTCACTGCAGTTTTGCTTTACTTGTATCGTGGAATATCTTTTAAGTCGACAAAACAGAGTGTTGATCAAGATGACAGTGATAAAAATTCAGATAGTCAATTCCGGAAAATTCTTTTCAGAACTCTGAAGCGAAAAGATGTAATGTTCTTTTATCTAACAGCATTTGTAAGTGGCTTGGAATATTCTCAGCATGGAAGTTTCACATTTCTGTATCTCAAAGAGATGGGAGCACAGAGCTATGTTTTAAGTTTATCAATCGTAGCTTCAAATTTTGGAGCAATATTTGGATTTGCTTTCTCGCAGAGGATTACTGAAGTGTTAGGTGGGTTCTGGCGGGCAAACATTTTGGTTTTTTGCGCGTATTGTATCCGCTACTTGGGAACAGCCTTTGCAACATCACCCTGGATTGTAGTATGTCTTCAAACATCGCATGCTGTCACAGCAACCTTAGTTGTTGCTACTTCAATAAATCATTTGAAAGAAACCAGTCCTATACCAATCATAACAACCCTGGTTTCCATATTCAATTCTTTTCACTATGGAGTTGGAACAATTGTGGGGACAAGCCTAGGTGGTATTGTTTACGAAAATTTTGGTGGGAAAGTTTTGTATATGAGTACAGCAGCTTTAGCTGCTGTATGGGCTTTAGTGATTATTTTATACATCTTTTGTAAAAGAAGTAGCACAAAAAAAGAATCAACTACAGAAGGTACGAAAGAGGAGAAAATTAACCTTGCAACTGAACTTTGAACGTATATTAATCAAATCCACAAACTTATGAGTGACACTTCAAAATGTGAAGTTTCTTAAGGAAACGATTTTTCACTATCAATCCCTTGCTTGTTTACCAAAACTTAATATATCCGTTTTTTCCCGAACATTGTAGTTTTTTATACATTTATCTAGTTCAAGAATTGTAAAATGAACTCTCGACAAGTGAGGCACTGAAGAGGGCAAGCAAAGATACACAGCAAATGAATTGAAAATGATCCACTTATTGAAAATCCCAGTTATCCGGAGTTTTCTTGTAGGAACAAATGCTCTAAGGGACCAGAACCAGCATTCCAAGTTAGGTAATCATTTTGTAGGGAATCGATTTAAAAGGAGTGCTAACTGACCATTAAAAATTTACATTCTACTGAACATAAGAAATTTGCGTTTTCTCCCCAACAAAATATCTTATCAAAGCGTATTTCACATATTTAAAAAGCTTGATAAATTCCCTATTAAATGGTGTAACAAATTTTATCCTAACTTAAAAATACAAGACGGTATTATGATAAGTTCAAAATTGGATATAAAAACGAAATAACAATTCTTCTTACAGTTATTAAAGAAAAACTTTCGGCATTAGATTATTATTTCCTTAAAGATGAATTAAGCAAAGATTATTGGGATTTTAATTGGCTTTGTTTCAGTAATAAATTCTTTTGGATTTTATGACACCTCTGGTGCCTCAAAATCTCTCAACAATTTTCAAATGAAACTTTTTTGGTCCGAATTTCGAGAATAAAAGAAGTTATTAGATTCATAAAATTTGAAGTAACTGTTTCATTGTATTAAAAATGTTCTGTATTATGCAAAATTCTAACTGATCTTTAAGAAAATAATTATCTCAAGCCAAAAGTTTTTCTTTCATAACTATTGGAAGAATTGTTATTTCATTTTAATTTTTATATTTTTGGAGAGTGTTAAAGAAGCGCTTTCCTATGATATGAAAATTGTATTGATTTGATTTGTGTGTGCGGAAAAATAAGCATTGAAACAGTTTGGATAAGTCTTTTTGAGACACACTGTATTTCGTTTAAGAGCCAGCTGTCATAGCTTAATTTGGAAATGAAGCAGAACACGCTAAAACTATGAAGTTGAGAAAAGTTTATCCTCATGTCTGTTATAAAAATGTCATTAAGAGTATGAGAAAGGTCCTATTCCACACTATTCAAGCTGTCTATAGAAACGCTTGTTACAAGTGTTTGGAAGAACGACAAATCGAGACAATATATTTGCTTGCTTAAACAAACACATTTTTAACAAGCGTTTTGATAGAAAACTCGAAAATGCGGAATAGGACCTTTCTCTATGTGTTTAGCTAGAATTGGGCCAGCCCTAGTTGCGTGACATTTTGCTTTTAAAAATTATTTATGAACGAATCGGCTAGGTTCAATGTAATATTGTTCACATTCGGAGTAGAAAAATTTCTGGTAAGGGCGGGTTAAAAGACATTGCTTGATTAATAACTGTTTGTTTGCAAGTCATGAAATGCGCACTAAATGTAAAATTTTGTCCCTTTGGTTAAAAGTAAGATTTGGGTGAACGGTACTGACATGGTTTACATGTAAACAAACATCTATTTTTGTGAGATACCTGAGGGAAGATCTTTCCATGCATTCCTATGGGAATCGATTTTACTAAAGCGAAGCTAGTTTTGAAACTTTACCCAAAAGAACAAAGTCACAAGTTCATTAAACCGGATTCCTGTGGTTTTCTCGGATTAAAGAGAAGCTATTTGAAGAAATTGGCTTTATCTTAACAGGCAGATGATTCAGATTCCAATAAATAAGGAGATGTCTCACTTCCATTTCTTATCAATATTATGAAACCGCCGTATCATTGATAAGGTTAGCCTTGATATTTACGTCGCCATATCTAGCCTGGATGCAAATTTTGTTCGAATCCTGCATGGTGATCTAAAATTTTAATTTCTTTCTTTCATAATTTTAGTTAGGTTCAGAAACTTGAAATTTGTGACTACGTTTTAGAAACTTTAAATTTGTGACTAGGCTTAGAAACTCAGAATTTCTGATGTGAGACATCCGTGAGACATGTATTTATCGGCAAGTGATGATTCTCAATGTCAGCCATATTTGGATTACTAAGGATAGCAATCGAAAAAAATAGACAATCCAGATTAACCGGTTAACCGGATCTATCTTCAACAATTTAGTGAAATAAATAAATAAATAAATAAATAAATAAACAACAATAACAGTAATAACAAAATTAATGTATTGGAAACAAAAAAGTACAAATGTTGTCAAATGCCAGCAAGAATTTCTTACTTTTCACAAAGCATGGGTTATTTATACACCAAACCTGACATTGTTTTCTTAATCCAGCTTTGGTCTAACGAAAACTAAAGTTGGTTGCATTGTTCGTGTTATACATTTTTTTGTGTTTTTATCTATCGTTTTCTCACTAGAATTTAACCACTTCTGTTCAGGTCACTACCCAGGGGTCCAGGACCGTAAAAACCTATTAAAATCCCATGACAAATATGTTTTGTCATCGGCACTTAAAAGTGATCACTTCTGTGTCGGGAATTTCCAACTTTATGGGAATCTTTGGAGATGTCTATTTCTTGACCGGGACCACTACCTGGTGCATGGGTCGCGGAGCACCTAGGTCACCACCAAGGGGTCCAGGACCGTAAAGAGTTTCAAAATCTCATGGCAAATATGTTTGTCATCGGCACTTAAGTGGTTAATCAAACTTCCATTATCTCCATGGTCAAGCTAGCCTGGCACAACAACAACTGCAAAGTAACCTTTGAATATCTTTTGGAAATAACATGAACATTTTGCGACTTTCGTACGCGAAGCACTATTTTTTCCAAGTTAGTTCACCTGCGAGGATATCATACGCTGCGAGAAAATTTTTAACCGGCACTCGTCGTGAATTAATATATATCGGAAAAAAAGCAAGAGGGGACAGAGTTACTGATGGGAATTCACGGTTGTTTATCATGTGAAAATCCACATGATCATGTCTTCACCCCACCGATAAATTTGCTCTATCTAATAGATCTATAAGTACTTTTTTAGCTGTACTAAATTGTAAAAAATGCTGTTGTGATAGACGATGTTTTCCTGACATAGACGTCTTATAAATATATTTGCGAGAATTTGGGAATATTTAAAGATTCAAAACAACTTTAATAATACTTAAAAAAAACAAAAACTGTCACGATCACAAATAGAAAAAAACATTAGTGAATACTAGAAAATCTTTCTTAACATCTTCCTACGTGTTAATACCTCTTTTCAGGTCGTTCGTTTAACATCGTCCTACATGTTAAAACCTCGATTTTCCTTTCACGCAATGATGGAAGAGTTTTGAAAAACCATTAAGAAGAATAAAAGGAGAATTATGTATGTTTTCAGAAAAAGGGCCCAAGGCCGGCGGGGGTGCAAATGATTTTACAAAGCCAGAGAACATATTGAAAATTTAAGTCTTAACAAAGAATACTATATGCGCTGTTTCCTTTTTCGTGGGCCCCCCTTATTCGTGTTCACAAGTTATTAATTATTGATATGGCTATACTGGAAAATAGTTTATAATGCAAGTACAAGTGCCTATTTATAAAATTGAGCAGAGTTATCGTAGTGTAGTGGTATGGACGAAGGTTTATTCAACAACACAACACTGAGTAACTCTTCACATATATGCATACCGGTATATGAATACCTTAAAAATGCGACACAAGCAAGAAAAATGTCTATGTGCGTCATCTTCATCTTTTTAAGCCTTGCCTCAGCTTTTGTCAACAGCCTAGTCGTATATGTCATCATCAAGACGAAACAGTATCAAAACCAATCAACACGTCTTATTCTGTTTGCTTCGTTATCAGATATTGGCACTGTATTCATCACGAACCCTTGGTATGTTGTTTACATTACATTGGGCGAAAGAATTAGCTGTACAATCAAACATTTGATGCACGCTATGGCAATTTTTCCAAGTTACGGCTCTGCTTTTATGTTTAGCTTGATTTCATTGGATCGATACCTGAGAGTCCGTTTCCTTCAAAGATATGCAGAGGTTTTCAGCAATTTCCGATACCAAATTGCTTGTTCAATTGCCCTATTTTTGGTCATGATCCAGTCAATAATGAGTGGCTTAGGCTCAGGCTTACTTGGTCATTTTCAAACCGCCAAACTAACATTACCTATTAACACCATCTTCCTATCATTGACTATGATTTGATACCTGATGTCTATCGTCAAGCTCAAACAACACCAACGCCAACACAAGTTTCAATCTGTAGAATCAAAAGGCTTAACCAAAATGGCTTCAATTTATCTTACCATCTTTTTTGTTTGTTATGCACCCGTTGCTATGTTTCAAATCTTTTTGAGAGTTCTCTTGAAACAATTTGATCCAGTCGATGTTAGCACATTAGCGTACATGATCTACTACTTTTTGAACATCAGTGCTATAGCAAATGGAATCGCTTTTCTCATGAAGAACAGGCAGACAAAAGAGGTACTTCAAAAGATATTTCCTTATTTTAGTGCGGCCAACCAAACGGCAAACGTTCAGCTGCATTCATCATCTTGCACAGAAGATCGCAAATTACAAACACAACAAAATTCATCATCAATCAAGGTAAAAGAAAAATTAGAGTTAAACCCAGAGGCATCATTTAACACAGCAAATAAATCAGTAAAAGTTGAGATACATCCTTCAAGCGGAAAATAAAACCAACCGGTGCAAGAATCAAATACGTTGTCCGTACTACACTCACCATTAGGAAAAGATAACAAACCTTTCAAAGTATACCCATTTCCTATACAAGAGATGTAACATTATAAAAAATGAAGAAATACAAACCAATCATTAAAATTGTTTATCACTCTTCCAAAAGTAAGAGAAAGAAAATCATGTATCAGGTACTTTCGACGTTAATTCCCGAAAAAAAATGGTCAAGCATCCTCCAGGGAATTCAATTGGAGCCAGCATCAAGGGGTTTCCAACACTTTTACACCAACTTATAAATATACACATACAAATTGTAGACGAAATGTTATAACAAAATTTAGCAGTTTTATTCAACAGATAAATGTACAACAATAAAAAAAAAATCAACGTCTTCTGTATTATTTGGGATTTCCAAGTTTCTTAAGTACTAAAGTTAGCTTCACTAAAGGGTTCCGATCTAAAAATTCTCTCACGGTAGGCCCCGGTTACTCCTGTTACGCGTCTGAATTGGAGGTATACACGTTTTTTCTTATAAGAACACAAGGCTTCAAATGGAAAAAAAGCTTAGAACATGTTAAGCACATTTCGAAAGCAGCTAACGAAGCATTTTTACAAAATACCTGTTTGGAAGGCATGTTTTTCCTAAAAATTTACATGTGTTTGGAGAATATTTTCGAAAACTACTTTGCTGGAAAATGTGATGTGTTCGGCTTCCTGGAAAGTATAGATATGTTCTGAAAGCATTTGATGCCTGTTTGGTTTTTTTGGCTTTCTTTGTAAAAAAGAATAGTTTTTTGTTTTGGGCTCATACATTTTTATGTATTCGATCTAAAATTCTAGTCTCCTGGAGAATCCGACGCGTTCTAAGACAATTTGATCCCTGCTAGATTTTTTTTAGATGTCCTGGATAAAAGGAAATGTCAGTTTTTTAGAATTTTGGAGGTTTTCTGAGACCATTTGGCTTTGGCAAAATTACCCCCCAGCCTAAAATCCGCAAATCTTATCCAATTTACATGAACATTGGGACAGTCATAGAATATCATGTGAAATTTTAAAATATTAAAAAAAATTGGGAAAAAATTGTCCAAAAATGCTGATCAGCATTTTTTGCACGAAAATAAGCATTTTTTGGTGAAAATAGAGCGTGTTTTTTGATTTTTAATAACTTTTTTTGTAGGAGAGATATTATTGTTCTGTTTTTAATTTAGAATTAATAAGACAATGGAGTTTATGCCAAATTTCGAATAAAGTGCCAAAATGTTCATAAATATGATTACAGAGCGCGCAAAAATGACCAAAATTCAGAAAATTGCCCATGTGACGTCACAACTTAAAATATTTGATTTTTTATATCATTCTTTTGGTATTAACTTAGTTAGCAACTGTTCAAAATTTAAAGTCAATATCATTACTGGTTCAAAAGTTATGAACAAGTGCCAAAATGACAATGAAAAATGATTTTTTTATACCTAAAATCACTCATAACTGCCCACGATGACGTCGTAAAAACACTTTTGACCCTCATTTGAAAGCTATTATCAGCTCCTTCCCATGAACGCCAAATAAAATGTGAGAGTTTGTTAAACGTGGAAAAATTTGCGGTTTTAGCACAAATTTTACTAAAATGATGTCATAATGACGTCATAGTGACGTCATCATGTCAAATTTTTTGTAACTTTGCCAAATTGTTTCAAATTCATAAGTAGGTTGACTGACAAAATTTGAAAAACATTGGCAGTTCTCGTTAAAATGTTATTTGACAATACACTCCCCATGGTGTAGCTATTTAGAGGTTAAAAAATAGTGTAGGTGGCCAATATCTCAAGATTTGCTGACGTCAGAAACTGAAGTTTTTGCCAAAATCTTCCCAATTAAATTTTGTTAGCATATGCAAAATTTCGTTTAGTTATCGTAGGCAGTTAAGAAGTCATAAAAAAAGGTAATCTGTGGGGAGGGGAAGGGGGGGGGGGGGGGGGGGCGGAATAGGGTTAAAATCCGAAACATTAAGAGCTTTCGAAGGCTTACTCGAAGCTGGATATTCTAATAAAAAAAAGACGTATACTCAACGTGGTTAAAATTTCGTGTGCATTTCATTTCCTTTTCGCGTGAATTCAATATCGCAGTTTCAAGGCCATTATTTGCTGTTTTACATCAAATCTTTCTAGGATTCACAGCGTTAAATACTACCGAATATAGTCCTGTTACCGTAAATAGAAGAAACTAGTCCGTATACGGTAATATACGGGACCCGTATTCGGACATTTTGACGCTGTGATTTTTGCAAAGAACTAAAGTATGCCTCAAAAGTAATAAGCTGTGAGTGCAATTTTCCTTTTTTCTCAGGATATGGCTACCAGTTATTGGAAAATGACGGCTCGTTATATTAAAAAATTTCGAAATTGAAGAGGAAAAACGAAGATAAAAAATATCAACTTTTTTCCTTTTTATAATGTAAACTTCGAATTTTGTAGGCATAAGTTTAAAGCTTAGCTGATTTCAAATATCTAATTATCAATTAGCCTCCAAATCAAAGTAGCCAAAAAAGGCCAGAAAGGCAAAAAATGTCAAACTAGGCCTTTGTCTTAGCGGCTGTCAGTTTAGCGAATTTCGCAAAATTATTTTTTAAGATGACAATTAAATTTTACGGAATTCTTTTTCGCACTTGAGTAATATTTCGCCGAATTTAATTTCGACATTTAGGGCTAAGACTGCGTCAATGAATTCCGCGTAAATTTTCCCCCCGAAAATTACCCCTGTAAAGTAGTTTCCACGACTCTTGCTCAAAAAATTGTGACATTTGTTCTACTCTTCCAGAGCATTAAGCTTCCACAGGAAAAGAACACTACGATGGATTGTCTCTACTAATCTGCTTACTATTTTAAGACTCTGGAAGTTTTATCAATAAATTAAGCCCATTGCTGAATTTTTGTTGCACTTTGTGCAAGACAATCTTTCCTTCAAATTTTCGCAGTTTTGTGATTGCAATCAAAAAACCACGAAATTAAAATGTCGCGAAATATAGTTTTAATCAAACTGCGAAATTAGAATGCTTCAAAAAATGTTTTTAAGTTTTTTTTAACGACGAAACGTCTGCCTGCTTTGATATTTATGAGAAGAAATTTGCGGCTCAATTATGAAATTGAGATTTTTTATATAGAGCATTTTGATCAAACAGTGAATTTGAAATGCCGCGAAACGAAAAACTTCCTCAATATAACCGCGAATTAAAATGCCGCAAAAATTTGATGCCGTAAAACTGTGATGCAATAAAGCATAACCCGCGAACTTGGTGAAACAAGGTCTATCTCCACATTTTACCGTTTTTGTTAATATGTTTTGAAAAGAAAGTGTGACAAAAATAGAATACAAAACATGCTTTATAAAGTCCAATGTTCAATAAACAAAATAATGTAAAAATATATCAGAACAAATACCAAAAGGTCTATCGAATAAAAATCTAGAATCCAAAAGTATTGTTTTCTAGCAATGAGCCTTAACAAAACATAGAAATATTGTTTTGGAAACCTGTGCGTATTTTGAAAAGAAATCGTTGTAAAAATAGTAGAAAATATCTTTTATAATATCTAATAAACAAAAACGAAGTAAAACATATCAGAAAAAATATTCAAACATCTACAGTAGCGAATGAGAATCTAGAATTCAAAAGTTTTCCTCCCTTGCAATTAATGCCTTATTCGTACCATATTTGGTGCATTGATATAAGTGTATTTCCTGCGCGTATTAATAAAATTTTCGCATAGCGAATCCTACCATTCATTCATGCGCTAAATTAAAATAAATTTACAGGTTTGCAAACAAGTATCAAAAACCGTCAGAGAAAATACAATCTGGCTACTTTCACTCGGGCGTGTTATAGGCACGTCCAAATTTCACCCTAATATTGCCCTAATTTTACCGCATCACTAGCCAAACGAAATCCTGAAATTTAACTTTTTCATCAGATATCTCAATGTAAGTTTATTTCCTGCGCGTATTAATAAAATTTGCGCATAGCGAATCCTACCATTCATTCATGCGCTAAATTAAAATAAATTTACAGGTTTGCAAACAAGTATCAAAAACCGTCAGAGAAAATACAATCTGGCTACTTCCACTTGGGCGTGTTATAGTAAAAGGTAGCTGGTGGGTACCCTATTTTTCTCTGACTTAATCTAGAAAAATTGGTATCAGGTATCAAACTTGGTTGGTGGGTATCAGTTCTTGATCTAGTTGGTAGCCTATGGCTTGGTACCCTAGATTGATACCCCCCCCCCCCCGGCAAGATGCATTTTTCCGGGTACTTTCTAAAAAGCGGAACGACCTGAAACCACTTGAAACCATCTGAAACCACCACTAAAAAACCTTAAACGACCTAAACCGAGTCACTTTTGGGATTAACCGATATAACTTAAGCCTAGAATTGATTGACACCTGTCATTGCCTTGAGGGCCAAGTTGAAAAGTACTGTTTCTGTCACAGAAGGAAATCAATGCACTTTATTATAAATTTCATAAAAAACCTGAGCTAATTAGTGGATGCTGATTGCATGATCTAGAGTACTTACAAGGAGGTACTAATTGGTGGTAAAGATATTTTTGGGGGAATTAAAATTTTTTTACTTATGGACTCGAAAAACTTGCGTCACGGAAGGAATGATAGAGATACTTTGAAATGAACTTCCGACTTCTGGTGTAAATTCTATCAAATTTAATGCAGATAAAGCTCCAATTTGTTTTCTGTGGCAAAGGGTGGACCTTTACATTGAAAAGGAAAAAGCTACTTATAAAAATAATTCCCACAGATAGATGTATACCAGTACCAATACAAGGGGTCAGTGTCACGGAAGGACAGAAAGTACATGTTTTCAATATCCCCCATATTTCTTTCTCAGAGGCAGATACTGACCAAAACTATCTTGTATATAAGGAAACCATATATCTATATTATGAATGTATGCCCATTAATTTCAAATGTTCTCTATAAACTGAGTAGAAAAC
>JAUBWS010087109.1:0-11937 GCA_032270445.1 Darlingtonia californica | reverse complement strand
CCCCCCCCCCCCCCCCCCCCCCCCGGGAGCTACTGCTAAGTATTTAGATGTTTATTTTCGTGGTTCCGTGTGCATTTTATTGATTTTAGTGATTTTCCTTTGCTTTTCTAGGGATTAATGCACAAAACTATGACAATTTTAGATTTTGCATGGATTTAATTTCCTTGTAAGTCCCCATAACTCGTGCTTTAGAGTTAGAGATTAACGGTATCCCCGTCTAGGTCTTATCCAAAAAATGTTTTATCCTAAAAATAAGTAATGCTATTTACCTTTAAAGATTCTACGATATCTTCTTTTTAATCAATATATTTCCTTTCTTAGTTTTTTCGCTTCTAACCACCACTAGCTTTTTAAATCTTTTTTTTCATTTACAAGCAAGCCTTAGCAAAACTTTTGAATCATGTTACTTTAACTAGACCTGGAAGTTTTTTATTTGAACGATTGTTCTTCTTTTTATTTAATCACGGTAAACCGCAAAACGTTTATTCATTTTACATACTATTTGTTTTCATCTATTCGAACCGTTTGTTTGGTCTTTTTATTCAAATGACAAACTTTCAGGTTGACCACGTCATATTTAGAAAGCGTTGTCTGTGCTAGCCGATATGTAAGACTTATTCTTTCTATCGATTATTACACAATAAAAACAGTAAAAAAGGCGGAAACTCAAGCGAACTTATAATGGAGCGCGCAATTTGTGAGCAGATAAAAGATCTTGGGTTCTATGATACGTTTACAAACTTTGGTGCGTGGTTCGTTTTTGATCTTAATCAATTTTACTCATTGCAAAATTTAACATTTTAACTCATATGATGATGATGAAATTTACTTTCAAAATAAATCCGCAAACTATGAATATAATATTGCAGTTTCATGATTATTCGACATTTTTGCAAAAAAATTTTCCTCATATCGCATGAAATAGCTTATTCTAGTTTAGCATTTCAACAAGCTAAAAAGAACTTTTTTTTGTTTTTTAACTGATCCACAGGCTTCTTCAAACTTTAATTTTCATATATAAAAGATGTAATGAGTCAAAGAGAACAGAAAAAGGCGTGTTAAAGTTTTAAACCTTAAGCAGTGAAAATTTAATTTGGTACACAGGGACTAATCAAAGTTGTAAGTGCTCCTTTCCATTTCCTTATTTTCGGACACTGTCCTCTGGTTCTAGATTAGCCTCTTGTACATATCTACAGAAGTCTTTGCTGATACTTGGTGAAAGTTTTAAAACTGACAAAAAAAAAAGGATCTATGATAGAGAGCAAAAATATAAAGGTACAAAACCATAGCCACATTACGGTTCCATGTTTTGGCTGGTTTAGAAACAATAGACAAGAATTTCACATAAAAGATAATTTTCTAGGCTTGTCAATGGTAGTAAGCTAGTTGTCCCCTTGCTTGAAACACATGCAAATATTTCATTTTTTGTTACACTAAAGTCAGAAAGAAGAAAATTCAAATGGTTCCTCCCTGAATGTTGAAATTTGACAGATCTATAAGTTTTAGTAGATTGTGTAAAATTTCGACTATTAATAACCAAAATATGGGGAAGTATAACAAAAACTAATCCCAATTTTAGGCCTCTCATTAAAGAAAGGAGCTACTACGCGATGAATCGTATCGGTGAAAAAGTTGCTTACGAGATCGCGAAACGCAACTACATACCTCGAAACACCTAAACCCAAAACTTGCTAGTGATTAGGAATAGGATGATAAGCTCATATGTAATGTAAACAAACGTGTTTAAAAAAGTTCTGTCACCGTGAACAGTATAAAATTTTATAAAAATTGATGAAAAATATCTTGAACGATATCATGCAGCCCTTATATAACACTTTTGAAGAAGTTGTAATAAAAAAAATTGCTCAATTTTGCCGACGCGATTTTGCAAATTAGAACGGGTTTTTCAATATTAAAAATCTCACTTTGATTCATTTTTCTGCAGAAACATTGGATTTAAACCAGAAAAATTAGTTTTCACGGCTTCCTCATTTTCTCATTTATACTCCTTATAGATGGATAGAGACGAACAAGGAAATTACATAAAGTCTCTATTTACTGGAAACTTAGAGGCTGTTTACATGAGCATTTCGTTTGAGCGAAGTTAAATATTTTAACAATGCCATTAACTTTAGCTACTTAAGGGGTTTCCTTTGACACCGAATTAATTTATGTTTGACCAATATGTACAGAGCGATACAGATCACTATGACGTACCATTGCATTTTACGAACTCATTGATATGGCTTATCGGAGATATTGGTCGATTTGGTTGTTACAAAGGGATTTGCAGTGTACGTATTTTAATAGTAATATCTCCTTAAATGGGAACGGCAATGAACTCTATTGTTTGGGTAGGCCGATCGACAAGAATGCATTCTAATTTTTTCATCTCAAAAATGGTCTATTTCTTCAGTCTAAATCTAAACTCACGTTGCTCAACTGGTTTTATCATTTTTCAAATTTTCGGGAAAATGAACAAGAGTTTATGTTTATCTTTCGTTTGAAGACCAAGTTTTTCGTAGTAAAGTCTCTTAGATTTGTTTGAATTATCGAGACAAACATTTCTAGACAAGTCCAAACATTTTTTGTAGACTTTACACGGAAAACTTTAATGGTCTTCAAATCCATGATAAACAGTCGCTACCATCATCTATTTCATTGTTGCTGTTCCAGCTGAGTAATATACTTCCGTCCAGTCACGTGTCATCACTTTCTCATTAGAGAATTGCTTATTCAACCACTTATGTGCCGAAGATTAACATGTTTGTTATGGAATATTAAGATTTTACTGTCTTGGTCTCCTGGGTAGTGACCGCGACCCATGCGCTAGGGAACAGTCACCGGTCAAGAAATGTCCAAGGATTCATAATATCTTGATTATTCCCTGTACGAAAGCGGTTAGAAAATCGAGCAAAATGGGGATAAGAAAGGGCGAGTATATTAGACGAACGGGCTAGTGGAAAATCATACACTTTCGATTCTCTTCTTTTTTTAAACTTTCAACTTAAAAATGTTCTATTGAAGTATTCAATATGCTTTATGCGAGCAATGCATCCAACTCAAAATCTAATGGCTTTTAAATAGGAAAGAATTTATTTCCCTGTATTTACATTTTGATTTTTTCGTAGTTCTTCAGAGGGCTCCAAATGTTCTTAAATTTGAAATAAGACTCGGTAAGGTCTAAATACGAATAAGAAGCAAAATGTTAATTTTGTGTTAATTTTGTCTGTTAAATCAATAAAACCCATGTACGAAGGGAAATTCCTTTTTATCGATGCGTCTCTCCTCATTAGTGCAACATCGTTTTTTTCAACTACCTTAAAATGTTTCGAATCTGGACCAATAGTAAAAGAAAACAAAGACTGTCAAGTTTAGAATAAAAAGGCGTTGGTTGCAATTTGTTTTACTGATTTTTGACTGTAAAAGAGATAACTTTAATTACTACCGAACGCCCGTCACTTGTCCTAAATATGTTAAAAGTACTGGCTTTTTGTCAGTTTTTTTAAATGTACTAAAATTTGAAGAATGAGTATTGCCCTAAAGTGTCCTAAATAATTTTTTTTTTCAGTGTGCATATGTTGTGTCAATAAGATTTGGATAGTCCCTATTAGGCCTAATCTTTCTGTTCGTGGTTTTTCTAAATTTTATGGTAGCAAACAATACTTTATCTGCTCTATGTTTTTAAAGTTTATATTAAAGAAAACATCCTACAAACCATAGATACCAGATAGGATTATCACATACAAAATATTTGTGGTGTCTCACAAATCTGGATTATTGTAAAATTTAGAGACAAATTTATAGGCCGATGTTTTCAATTTGTTCTAAAATACAGCCTAAATCGTTCAAAATATCCTAAAATTTTACTCAAGATTCTAAGTGGCAACCCTGTTAAATTTTTCAATTTTGGAGAGAAGATTTTATTAGAGTTTAAAAATGGGAGGTGTTTATTTAAAGATTTCAGTTTTGTATTTTCTATTTTCAACCAATAATAACAAAAAGCCGAACGGCTTGAACGTTAAGAGCGGAAAATGTATCTGAAAAAAAGAATTGACAACATTACGAACAAGCTTGCTAATGTGAATCTTGAAACTTGAAGTAAAAGAGGATAGCCACATTACACCATGAAAGATTTTCACAACTTGGCTGTCATCTCAATAGATGAATGTTACTCACTTTTTTCACAGTTTACACTTTGGAAATGCTAAGCAAAATCGATTATTACGCAGACAATGAAAATTATTTGTTGCTTAATAAAAGTAACGTAGCAAAGTTTTGTTACATTACACTCTTTTTTTATAAGCATACGGTTAATTTAGGATGAGGCTCAATATGTTTAAGATATTTTCAATTTGAGCCTGTAATTATGCTTAGTGAAATGCTTATTTCCGAAAGCTATTGTTTTTAGTTTTTTTCTTTTTTATATATAATATATTGTTTTAGATCACTATATGTTTGCTTTGAGTGATTATTTTAGCTTCCTACTGCTTGTTTTGAGCCACCGTTTCTTTTAAAACATTATTTTTGCTTTTTCCGTACACACTTGACTTAAGAATATTGAAATGATGAATATGCTCTAAGCTTCAAGGTATGCTTAGCATTATGCTTTGTTTTCAGAGAAATTTGAGCTTAAATATGCTTATAAGCATTATGTTTATAAAAATAGAGTGTGTTTTTTCTTCTCAACAGTAGTTTTGTACGATTAACAGTGCTTTAGAAAAACGTTCTCTTTACTTGCTTGAATTACATTTAATTACCGTTGTCGTGTTCTCGTGATAGGTTGCACAGAAATAAAACTGTTCACATACGCAGTGGCTTGAATACAATTAAATCTAGAAAGATGGAAAGTATTTGATGTTACGAATGGACGCAATGTTCGACAGCATAGAGAAAACCTTTTTTTATATATAAAAATGCTTGTTTTATTCAAGAAGTAAAGCTCTAAACCAAATGGCAGTCAAACATAACATAAATAGTGCTTCTCAAAAGCAGTTAGGCGTTATTCGATGATGTAATACCATCAATATTTTTTGTTGGCAGCGTATCTCATTAGCGAGATTTAGAGTATTCTACAGCCTAAGTTAACACTCTAAGGCAAAAAATAACTTGCAACGGGAGTTGCTCCCGGAAAGAAGGAAAACCAAAGTGAGAAAATCTTAATTCATGCAATATGCAAGTGGCCTCCGAAAACATTTGAAATTGTTGCAAAACCCGAGGAATAATTTGTGTGTAACTATTTTAAATGTTTTTGATGGCCACTTGCATAGTGTTAAAATTTAAGTGAAAATTTGCTGGATTTGAGAAAATTTTCAGCAGAGGTTTTCAGGCCTTTTTTTTTGCGCCATCAGCAGAAAATAAGCAAGAAAGGAGAAAAAGGGGAGAAAGAGGCCCTGGGAACAAGGTTTGGTAACGTATTGTAAATAATTAATTTTGCTTTAGGGGTTTGCTTTAACCCTTTCACACAGTTGTGTTAAAGCTTAAAATTGTTTTTTGTTCTCACAAAGTTTGAATATGTGACCAAAACTAAATCAAAACAAAGTCCTATGGTTCAACTTCCTGACACTCTTGACACTTATTGGTGGCTGTTTAAACCATACTTTAAGAGCCATCAATGGAAAGTGTTGTAGTAAGGAATTTTCGTTCCAATATATCAACGGTATCGGTATTTGTGCATATTCTTGAAGGGATAACGGTATTTTACGGCAAGATATCGATATTTTGTACTCTCGAATGCCCCCAAGGATTTCCAGTCGTAAAACGTTCACTCCCAATGACGAGATAAATCACCAGTTTAGAGTCAAAACACCTGAACCAACTTTAAGCAGCTATCATTTCTAAATCAGAAAACTTTTTTCTACTACGTTTTAAATGGTAATTTTGGCATCTACCTAAAATTTACTTCACATTGCTATCCTTTTATATCAATTTTAGAACAATTTTAGCAATTTGACAGTCGTTAAAACATTCAATGAAAAATTATAAAGTTTTTTAACATACACTTTTTGTAGGGTTTGAAAATGGCTTGTTTTAGGTGGGAATTTAGTTGTGTCTTACACCATCTAGAATAGAATAAATAATCTTGTGTTTAAAAAATTTCAACAGCTCTCCAAATCAACATTAAATATACTTTAGTATAATTAGAGAAAAAAAGATTTAACACAACTAAAATAAAATAGTAATCAAGTAAACTTTTCCAAATTCAATACATAATTAAAATAAGACTTTTTAAATACTTTTAGCATTAAGAAAAATGATCTGAGAAGCTCGTACAAAAATGACCCAATTACTTTAAATAACTCTTGAGTTTTCGAACTTTTGAAGTTAAGAACCTACCTAGCCTTTACCCCAAGTTCCTTGAAAAATATGTCTCATAATGTTCATTTCATAAAAAGTTCAACTGCTAAACTTCCTTTAACTTGGAGATATACCATTTCTTGAATACATAATCAAACACTCGTGTTTTTTTTAATATAAGGCATAGGCTACTTAACTAGTCCGTTTTTCTACGAAAAAAATTTACAACATAGACAGTGATACTTCCCCATGCTATCCGATATTCCTGATTTTTTCGATTTCTTGTGAAACTGACTTATTCACAATTCTAAATCAAGTGAGGATCTAGCAGCACTTCAAAAAGACATTAGGAAAGCCAACGCGAAGGCGTACCGTGAAAATTCAAAAAGAGGATCAAACTTCTTGGAGCACTTCAACGTAGCTTAGATTATAAGCCTAACTCTCCTCGCCTTTGATATACTGACTTGGGAGAAAGGTTGAACAAATTTAAAAATATATCTATAATTTGGCAGAAAAACAGCATAAAACGGTATTTTTTAACTCTTTGTTTGATAGAATTATGCAAGAATGTTTTTCAAGTTTTTATTAAAAGGGCACATTCTTCAAAACGGCACTCATTGACCCCCATCCTCCCCACGGTACGCTCCTGCAAAGACAATTTAAATATTTTTATCTATAACATGTGACAAAAAATAACGTATGTTTAATGATCTTTTACATTCCTGTACTTTTGCAGTAGGTTCACGGGGCATGCTAATATTCACCACACATATGGAATATTTTTCTCAAAGAACGTAAGCAAACATAGATGCATTGTTGAACGTTTATCTCTTTACCATCCAAAGTTTGCTTGGGAATGTCAAGTTCTTTTTGAAATCGTTGAATTATTTGATAAATAAGAAGAGCTTGGTAATATTCATGTCTTCTCATCAAATGGTTTGCAATGAATAAACCTTCACGAAACCACATTCTAGAACATTGTTTCTTTTTTTGCTCTTGTAGAAGAGATTCAGCCATATCAAACGCTACTGCATATTCAAATTGTCTGATAAAGCAGCAACATACGACGATCTTTGCTCTAAAATCGATATTTTCAAATATAAAGCGATTAAGCGAATATTTCATGACGTCTTCAAGAATACAATATTGAACAACTAACTTCGAAAAAGCATCTAAAATCTCGTATAAGTCATCAGTAATGCTGCCTAGTTTTGGCATAAATTCTTTTAAATATTTGGTACTCTGCTCGTAACAACCAACGTCAAACAACGCTCGACCAATTTGTAGTGGCACACGGTAGGGGCGAATATCTTCAGTAACATTATCGACCACTTGAAATCCTTCCTCTATCATTCCTTGCAAGATATAACAACACCCGATTTCTAATTTCACATTAATTCGAATACTCCTGAGTTCCTCGTATTGGTAAAATATTTCTAACGCCTCATCGTATTTCTTCAACTCTTTCAAGTAGGTTGCTTTAAGAACAGATGAGTGCTTCAAAATCATATCTCCTGGAAACATATTATGGAAATTCCCTTCAAACAGCATATGCATTCTATCAGTAAAATTTAAATCAACATTCGTATGAACATTGATCTGTCTAAGCAGCCAGTCTTTTTCCGGTGAGGGCGATAAAACATTCTGTTCAACTTCCAATAAGATATTTTTCATTGCATTCTTCATTACACTGGAATCATTACCTAATTCGGCAATTCTTAACTTAACGCAGTACAATATGATGTCATTCCTATTTCGCTCCACCTCTCGATGCATCCTTTTTAATACTTCAATACAAAAGTTTTTAGTCGCATAACTTATTATACAATTCATAAAGTAGATAGGGTTAACAGTCACAATTCCTTGCAGCACAGGTTTTTGTAGATAAGATTGGTGCCAGATATGTTGAAACTGATTGAACCATATTTCCGTTTCTTTCATCCAGTTAAAATCAGTTTCTACCATTCTCCATCTGCTTGGTTTTGCGATCATTTTGAAAATACTATTTATTATTTTCTTACCGTTTTGTTTATTATAGGTCTTTATTGAACATTGGTATAGTGAATGCATTGTGTAGTATGTAGACTTTTGTTTTCTTAGTTCTGTGACCCTGGTAAATATTTTTAGCATACTAAATTTTCGCAAAACCTTTATCATTTTTATGAAACTTAAGCGGTTTAAACAATATGTTTCAAGAAATTCTTCTTTCATGAAATTGATCTCCAAAACAGAAAAAATTGAAAGGAATTCATAAACTTTTGGATGATGTACCTCTATCCTTTCAATAGTGATCTGAAACGAGCTGAACACTGATTTTGTAACGCCGTGTTTGAAGGCAATTTCTTCCCATAGCATGTCCAATTTATGCTCAGATAAAAGATCTAGGTAGTCTTTAAGAGATAAGCCAATCTCTTTGATAAATGCTACAGCATGCTGCAAAGCTAGAGGATGACAATTAAATTCATCAATCAGTTGTTTAAATGAATCTCTTTCTCCTTTTATATATTTCATAAGAAAGTCTACGGCAATCTCTTTTGGCCAGACATCTATCTCAATGGTATGGTAACCTTGTCCCCAGGTTGTGACCTGTGTAGTTATGATGTTGTGGTTTTGTGGAAAGAGAACACCCATCAAATCTGCACTACCATTGACACAATTATCGAACACAAATAATACTTTCTCATTCTTAAAATATTCATTGATAAGTTTAGCAACGACTTTCAAACCTTTAAATCCTTTATCGTGACGACATTCTAAATTCAATGATTGCGCGATATCTTGAAGACTGTTTTCGATGGAATCGCAATTCACCCAGATGATATGTTCAAAGTCTGGCTCATTCAATTCACAATATTTTCTGGCAAGCTCTGTTTTGCCAACACCTGGAATACCAGAAATAACAATACCGTGATTAGGTTGATTATTGTTGATAAATTGGTGAATTTGATCCAATTCTTCCTCTCGACCGATAAATGACTCAATTGCTGGTTCATGGTCATACTTGAATGATCTTGCGTGACTGATGTCATTCAATGGACATCCTAAATCAAGTAATGGCTGTCTGAGATATAAATAAAGATCTTTATATTCAGCATCTGTTATTGATAAAGGTAAATGTTGTATTCGATTTCGTCCAATCTTCAATCGAATTAGATTAGCCATTTCATTTCGATTGTTTTGGTCTGGTTCGTTGTTCCATCCGGTTATCGGTGCTTGGTATCCACAAAAATGGCGTAATAACAGGAACAGCAATGTTGTGTCAAATTTCGATGAATCTGTTTGTTGTGGTTGTGGAAACAGTGTGTCGTATTGTTTTTGACTAAGAACACCTTTCTTCATCAATGTTTGCAAATGAATGTCGTGTTTCTTAAGCTCTATGTACAAGTGTGTTGCGTCTCTTGGAAATGTCTTGTGAAATGCGTTGCGTAAATATTCTTCAGACTTGTCTCTCAATAGTTGCACATACATTCCATGTTTCTGTTTGTTTGTCGGATATTTTGCAGCCATTCTACTTTTGTTTTTTATTACTTGAAATGAAATAATATGATGACAAAAGAGAGAAGAATAAAAATGGCCACGCATTTTATCTTTCAAAAACTCAGTTAAAGCATAGCTTCAGTGCCGTAACCACCGGGGGGGCCGGGGGGAGCCCAGGCCCCCCCAATAATTCAATATTGACGCAAACATGCTATTAAAAACCCTGTTTTAGCCAATCTGGAGGGTTCGAATTTGAAAAATTCCATGGTGGGGCCTCCTTAGTCACTGAAACTGGCCCCCCAAATATAAAAAACGTGGTTACGCCACTGAGCTTTAAGAACAAAATTATTTCGAGAAACCATTTACCAACATATATACATAGTCGATCACAAAATATGTAATTTCCAATTGTTTCAAGTATATAATAAATCAACACATAACATGGGAACAACGAACGAATGTAATCAACTCGTACAACACAGTTTAAGATAATATATATATATATATATATATATATATATACCGCTGAGCCTTCAAGTGCACATATAACTCCTATACCAGTGAAAATTGCCTTTTTAACAACCTATTTTTCTAAAAGTAGACAGAAAAAGCTTTCTTTTAATACAAAAGTTTACTAGATCCGGTTATTCCATCGTCGGGAAATTCACGTTGAAAAATTTCAAAAGTGTTGTAAAGTTTCCTGCCAATTTTTAGCATTTCGAAAAAATGGTCAAGACCAAAAGGGTTGATATTTCCCTGGCATATATAACGTAAAGGTATTTATGAAAGAAACTTGGAAATACAATTGCTTTGGACACCTCCTTTTTTTTCAATTTCTATTCTATTTTATGAATAGCAAAATAAAAAGACAACCATACTTCAAAGTTTCAATAACTTCTCCACAAAAACACACAAACTTACAAACCTTGCATACTTAAATCAAAAAGATTTTGTGCACTACATATCTTCAACAATATATTTATTTCATCGTATCATATCAAAAAGTAACTGAGCAAATAAACATTGCAATGTTTTGGTTTGTTTTACTGAGAGGAGAAAAATCTATTTATCGCGTAGGGTTTTCCCCGAAATGTTTGTGGGAAATTTTGACATTACAAAATATCTTTAAAGAACCAATGTGGGGGAGTGTTTTCTTTTTAAACAGCACCCAGGTTGCAGAGAAAAACACGCCTCCACATAGTATTTTACTAATTTTGCCCACTGTGAGATAATGGCGTGAGATTAGATGAAATATTAAAGTCAAATGGTGTTTTGATGGCATCTAAAAGTAAAATTCCTCTGTTGAATATCTAATTGGCACACATAAAAATTCAAGTTCAAAACCAATATCTGCTATAGACCTTTCTTGGATTTCAGACTGGGGCGTGTAGTCTAATGTCCATTGATGTTGATTGCTAATTATGTGACTGGGATTCGATTCCCCGCCAGAGCCATATTTCACGGAATTTCAAATTTGTGTGCCAAACCATGCGTACTGACTTTTGGCAAGTCCGCTGTAAACCGCAGCCTAATTGGTGGCTTTCTCCTTGATTAGCACTGTTTGATGAAGAGGTCTCCATCCAAAGGTAATATGTACAATCATTGTAAATACTGAAAGAGAATAAATAGTGTCCTTTCCTATCATCCCAATCAACTATGTCATAACAAAATTTCCCACTGACCTTTGAGGGGATTTCCCTTTCACAAACCAGTATAACATGCATAACTATTAAGAGCTCTGTAATGTAAATGTAGCCTCTCATAAAAATGTCGTTAGCAATAGCATAAAAACCTTTTAGTTTCTCTTTTGTTTTGAGATGCGGTACTTTTGATGAATTTTCATGACATTTTCTACAATAGGCTACATTTTTCGGGACACCCTGTAGAGCAATATATTGCTAGAAATACATTGTTGACTATTAATAAACATTATACAGGGTGTCCTAAAAAAATTCGGCCCGCGTTTTTAAACTGTTATAACTTCTTGTATATTTAGAAATGTTTACCGATTTTTATACCATTAGAAAAGATTTATTTTAAGCTACCGAATGATATAGGTTTATATAGGTTTTAATCTACATTATTAGATTTATTCCTCTGTTACGGTTGTTAATTTCTTAATCATCAATTAAGACGGTATTTAATGGGCAATTATTCTTTTGT
>JAUBWS010087098.1:0-11937 GCA_032270445.1 Darlingtonia californica | reverse complement strand
ATCATATTATACATGTGGATGAAGTTTTGGTAGTTGATTTGCAATAATTTTTCAAAAAGGGTTTATCCAAATAGAAGCAGATGGTCTTCGCAAGTTTTTTATTTGTATAAACACAAAATAATTATAGTGACTCGTTTTTTCTCAGTTATTTTTTCTGCTGATCTAATTAGTTTATTGTTTTTTTATCATAACAAAACTAGCTATTATTATCACTATAAACGATTATGATCATATAGTTCATTAAAAATCAATATTTTCATCTTTTATTGTAGTAGCATGATAAGAATTTTCATAATTTTTCCTTTCTCAAAGGTTGAAAATTCCACATTTTTTGTACAAAGTTTGAAGGCTAGAATATATCTCAATCCTATATTATGATGGAATTTTAAAAATCAAAAATTGCCGTTTTCTTCAAAAAATTTGTTTATACCCCCCTTTACTCTTTTGGTCAATTTTTGCCCAAGGGGTAAATTTTGACCCTACTTACTATTGAAAAGCTGATAAAATTATCTTTCCAACGGTATATAATATGTCTTTATAATATTGTAGTGTAGACATCTTCGAAGAGTAGATAATTATAAAGAAAGACACATCTTTTTATGGAAAATACTCTTTCGTTTTTATTATAAGCAATATTTCGGAGGTTTTGACTCCTCCGTCTTCAGGCTTTTCTTCTAACTATTAACTTCTAATATGTCTTTATATAAATTTTTTCTAGGTTGACCTAAATTTCGGCCAAATTCTACTGGACTATAATCATACGGGGGGCGATAGAAAGCTAGAATTGATAATCGTACAGTATAGAATAGACGTACAGGGGTGACTACTTAAAGATGTAACAACATGAAAGTTTCGCTGTATTCGAATATTTTACACTCAACGTTACAAACTTTCAAAGTATTGGTTCATGGTCTGTACACATAATGACCTTTTCCACTTATATTGAGAAAATGCTAGCAAAAAGTCCAAAATAAATAATCGCACAGTAACCATATATACGTTTTTTTATAAGCATGACGTCTATAAGCATATGAAGGGTGAGATATGATCGATCCTGAATTTTTAGCAATCTCAGGATTGAAAAGGTTTCTAAAGGAACTGAACATACCAAATGAAAGAGCTTGGCCTTACAAACAATTTAGGCGTACAATAATGGGGGGGACCAGTGTATATCTAGAGATAATTGAGTTTCAACCTAAGCATATTTGAGGCTGAGCTCGAAATTCCATATGCTTTTAAAAAAATACGTGTTTGTGTAAAGGAGGGAAATTCGCTTTAGAAAAGTAATCGTACAGGACCTAATAAGGATCGTGCAGGGTAGAAATTTGAACAAAAAAAATGAACGTACATGTGATTATTCGGCATCCGAGGGTACTATATTGCATGAAAATTTCGCGGTTTCGCGGTCGGGACTCAAAAACCGCGAAATTAAAATGCCGCGAAAAATGGACTTTGACGCCAACCGCGAAATTAAAGATACGTCATTTTTTGTTATAACCGCGAATTTAAAATGTCGCAAAATTCACATTTTTGCTCGAACCGCGAAATTGAAATGCCGCAAAATGCAATTTTGACCAAAAAAACCACGAAATTAAAATGACCGCGAAATTTTCATGCAATAAAGTAGCTTCATTCATGTGTTCTGATTTCGATATTTCATACGTGTATCCAAAACTGATAAAAATCAATATCAGAACAGAATTAGCCTACAGGATCGAATGGTGTTGGTTATTTTGTCCACCCTTAAGGGAAGAATTTTTGGCCAGTTCGAAAAAGAAATCCAGAAAAAAAATTAATTTGGCGGGAACTGATTTTGGCGAATCGGAAAAAAATATTTGTTAAAAAAATCTCCTTTGCAGAAAGTCTGAATGGTGTATTAGGCTGAAATTGATAGCTTAACCACATTATTTTTAGCAAATGTCAAAAAACTGAATTTTGGCGAATTCCTAAAATAATAAATTTTGGCGAATTTTTCCTCGATTTGCCAAAATTTCTTCCCTTGAGGAATTTGGAATTGCATTATTTTTAAGCCTTTAGTGAAAACCTTATGACTACATAAACAGCCTATTTATCAAAGTTTTGTAGTGTTTTTGAGATATCACGCTCAAACTTAATACTTTTTAATCCAAAATAGATTTTGTACGTTTTTGGCGATTGGGCTTCAGTATGCTCTTCTTACAAATAGTCAAAATCTTAAATAATAAGTAAACTTGGCTTTCTACAATTTTTTTGTAATGGCAGATAAAATACTTTAATAGTACTAGTTTAAGCGGGTACAAATTTAGGTACTTGTTTGCGGATTTTGGCAAATTCACAATTTTAGATTCCTTAAGGGATGAAATTTTGGCGGAAAGAACATCCAATTCCGCCAAACTTATCGTATTTTGCCCATCCGCCAAATTTACATTTTCGATTTCATTTTTTCTCAATTTTTAATCTTTAATACTATCACAATTTGATGGTGATACTAAAGAAACAACCTGTTCAATTCCAACAGATGTATCTGAAGATTTTGTTAATCTTCGAGATGATGACAATGATCTGATTGGGGATACGAAGAATCAGACTTTGAAAAGAATGCCTTCGATATTCTTATGACGAATGACTCGATGACTGTCTTAACGATTTAATACTTGTCCTGTGTCCTTTTTGCACAGTTGTTCGTAGAAACTTATTATTCTTTAGTCGAAAAAAAAGAAGTTTTTCTTGTCATACGTCAAATTAAATTCCGCCAAATTTAGCGGTTTTTGTCCATCCGCCAAATTAAATTCCTGCCAAATTTAAATTTTTTCGGTATCCGCCAAATTAAATTACGCCAAATTTTCTTCCCGACAAAATTTCTTCCCTTAATAAGGTATTACCCACAAAATATTTGAAAAACAGGCAAAATCTGGGAAGATAGTGAACATGTTTCTTATAAATAGTTGTCATATCATTTTTAGCAGCCAAAAAATTCATTACAAGCAAAGTTACACACAATGAATCATTAGCAAGTGAACAATTATGACAGTGTTTTATTTGGTACATGAAAGCATGGATGGGATATTGTGGTAGATACCAGCCTCGTTTCGAAGGTGAGTTATGTTTGAATCAATATGATGTATTTGTACCAGTGCGTTTGACGACAACTCGTGTAGCGATTTACTAATCTGTCGACGTAGCAGTTTATTCAAAGGGTGACCCACCAATCTCTCGTACATCTCATCTTCAAACGTTTTTGGCGTAGTTTCTTGTACGTTATACTGAGATCTAACCAAAGTTGGTTCCGATTTGATCCGCTTGATAGCGCTGCCTTCATGTTGGTCATTTGTAGAGTGTGTCATCCATTCTCTTGCTAGATCTTGTATTGTTATATTCGCCTTGTGTATGGCTTTGCATCTGTGTAGACGACGCTGACGCATGGTGTCCTCTGAAAGTGGGTAGCTACCACGCCTATCACGTTTGTATTGTTGTTGCCTGTGTATAGATATGGGGGAAACTGCAGTTTACTATAAGGGAAAATATTTTTGTGGAAGATATCTTCTCAAATCTAAGGCAAATTTCGCATCTTTCGCGAAATTGAAGCTAAAGCGGTTCAGTTCCCCAAAAGCTATATGTTGGCCTCAGATTTTTCGCAAAATTAACTTACAAATCCTAAATCTTTTAGTTATTATTGAAGTTTTGAGGTGATGACGAAATTTAGGGCCGACTGAAAGTTTGGGCCTACCGAAAGTTTTGGGCATATAAGGTTAATAAGCATACCGTTCTATGATACTTTCAAAATCTGCGGGAACGCTTCCTCTCCGTTGTTTATGCGCTCCACAGGATCCGGGCAGGTGAGGTAGGATGCAATGAGACCGTGTTAAATGTAAACAATCCACAGTTGCATGCGTGATGTCCGGAGAGAAAGCAAATGGGATGCTTTTTGTTATGATAAGATGTGGGAACCTTTTGTGACTGATGGTTCTTTTTAGTGTGCTGAGGGAGCCTGCTGGTAAACTCATCCTTCGTCTGTCGCGAGGTTCACTGTCTCCTCTTTCCCTACCGCCGACATTCTCGGGTTGTTGTCGGTTTAGGGCCTCAAATGCGGACTGTAGGCTAGAAGTATTAAAAAACATTAATATGCTTTAGCTGCAGAAACTTTCGCGAATTTTGCGAACTTTGGCTAAATTTGCGAAAGTTTAAGTCGCGAAAAGTTTCCGTTTAGCTCATTTGCGAAAATTTGTGTCGCGAAAAGTTTCCATTTAGCTCATTCGCGAAAGTTTATGTACGCGAAAAAAAAATCAAGCATATTTCTTCGCACTAATCTTGATTATTATAGCATTGTTAATTGAAACAAAAAGGGGCTCAGGAGAAATTTAACAAAAACACTTTTTAAAAATTAATCAAATACTATAAAACAACAACTAAACAGCCCAATAGAGGAAACTTTTCAGGTTGAGTTTTGATAATTTGCGAAAGATTCTTCTCGCGAAGATTTGCAAGAGGATCGATTTACGAAAGTTGGTGCACCTAAAAATTTTGTAGCGCAATGTGTTTACTAGAGTGTTGACCTTCACCCAAATACACGAGAGATATTTGGTATTTCCGGTTTTCTTTAGTTCCAGAGTTTCTCACGGTAAAAATCAATGTTTCCTAGCTTCTTAGTTGATTCTCCTTATTTTCACGTAGCGAAACTTCTTTTTTGCTACGATTATAAGCCTAAATTTCGTTAACCTTAATGCGTACATTTCGCGAATGAGGCCGAAATTGGTGATATTCATTAACGTTTCTCATTGTGAAAGTTTTCACGATTAAAGTAAATGAGACTTTATAGATACATGGAAAAAATATAACCATAAATACCTTTCAGAAAGATGTAAAGGCGAAATACGATGGTCGCTGTCCGGCATTTTGACCCTTTGTTGATTTTTGTTGTTGAAATATTTGGCTAGAATTTGTTTGATGAAATTTGTTTTTGACGTCAAATAGTAAATGACGTCAGGGATAGTCAGTAACGCGCTTGACTTGGAAACCAGTACGGGTAGAAACGGGGGAGAAAACGTTTCTGGGGCCAATCTGGGACCGATGTTTCCAAATAATTGACCTTTTATAATATAAGAAATGGGGCATTGTGATGAATAATGTTTATTTTATTATTTTTGTTGATATTTTTATTTTGTTATTTAATAATGTTTATAGTTTTCTGATCGATGAATTTCGTGATCTTGCTCCTCTCCTGAAGGCCTTTCTCAAGTATATCTACCCATCTAGTTCCCAACCCTCATTAATGCTTCAAGAAAGTAATATCCCAAAATAAGTTCAGTTTGCATTTGCATTTGAAAGTGCTTCGTGGAATGTCTACAAAGCTTGCATCTTACCTTATCGGGAGAAACTTTGTCGGGGAAAAGTGACAACATTTCAGTCTATAGAAATGACGAATATTTGAAGCTTAATTTAAATTTGCATTATTTGGGAACCGGAAAACCTAATAACCTTAAAAGGCAGTAATAGTTGCGGACATACTGTTTCTTATTGTATCCTGTACCAAAGTCTTCTAACGGAGGGTAACGTAAACAAAACAAGAAACTGAACAGTTGCAAACGGGAGAGCGATTTAGTCATAAAAATTAAAATGAAGTCCTTTAATGACTCCGAGAGTCTAATAAGTTTAAAATCGCAATGAAAAGTTCTGGTAACTGAAACCTTAGGATATCACCACAAAATGCAGGATATGCCAAGGATACAGCTTTCAACTAAAATCTCCCTTTCTACAACGTTTGTTTTAATATGGCCGACTGCTTTTTGTAATTCTCTCAAACCAACCCAGCAAAAATAATAGAAATCAGAAATAGAATATTAATAATGGTTTTTGATCAGGCGATTTACTTATGCAAATGCATGTGGCATACAAATAGAAATATGCTAGCAAGACTTGAGGTCCATTTTGAAAATTTCATCTGCAATAACTTTGCAACCCTATTTCAGTTGTTTTTTCTCGAAATTTTCACCAATTAATTTAAAAGGCTCTGAATCGTGTCAAGTATATAGCGATTAACGGAGTGACGTAAAATGTTTACATTTTGCTCTGCTAAGATTATTGTTTCATGCATAGCTTTGATTTGGATATTTTGAGAAGGTACAAAAACTTTACAAACGGTAGTAAATATTTCACAACAAAATTTCGTGGATCAGACATTTTTTCCAAAATTATGCAAATGCATAATGCATACAAATAGAAATATGCCAGCAAGACTTCCTATCCTGGCCTGCACTCTGTCATATCATAGATGAAGTCCATTTTGAAATTTTCATCTGAAATAACTTTGCAACTCTATTTCAGTTGTTTTTTCTTGAAATTTTTATGATATGTAGATATTACTAAGAATAAATAAACTTGTGTGTATTCTGCTGACCAGAAGTTTAAAAAATTGTTTCTGGTCTGTAAGAGTATGAAAAAGGTCCTACTTTGCATTATTCGAGTTTTCTATAGAAACGCTTGTTACAAGTGTTTCCGAAGAATGACAAATCGAGACAATATTTTGTTTGCTTAATCAAACACTTATAACAAGCGTTTCTATAGAAAACTCGAATAACGAGAAAGAGGACCTTTCGCTATGTGATACGGAATATTTAGTAAAGTTTAATATTTTTAAAGCAGTTTTTAGGAAACCTACTTTAGGACAAGAGAAATTGAAATAATCCAATTGTCAAATCCAACCAGGTGTTGTTTTTTTTCATTACTTGATCAAAAATAACGCATTTGCCTTTATACAATGTTAATTTCCTGTTCAAATATTTATTCTATAGGCCCGCGTCTCTTCCCATATGATTTCAGGTCATTGCTTGATGATAATGATTTTGATTCTTCGGTAAATGAAGCAGAATTTAGGTTAAGGAAGTACAATAAAACCGGAATCGAGGTACAGAATTGAAATAATGTGTTAAGCAATTAAATCAAACTATTTTGAGTTGCTTAAAACCAAATAAAGAAAAGTCCTGTTATATCATTATTATTCAACATTTTTAGTTTTAATCAGTTCCTTTCTATTCAATGTGTTTACTCTAATGGGATAAACTTTCGTAGTTGGCTTCACCCCTTGGGACTGCATTCTATGGTTTATATTGATGTTTTAAATTAATTCATTTACATTTCAGTCAGTTATGGCAATATATATGTACTATCGTTTCATTTATATTCTGGCTTGCTCCATCTTTTGCTTTTCTACGTGTTCACTCTTCGACTCTTTTAACATATCTGTATTTAAAATATTGTACCTTTGAACTCAGGAAAAAAACTGTCATTTTTATGGCTTACCCAGGGAAAATAGGGTGGATTTTCAAGGAATTAAGGACCTTTGAACTAAGGAAAAACTATAATTTGTATGGCTCACCCAGGGAAAATGGGGTGGATTTTCAAGGAATTAAGGAGCTTTGAACTAAGGAAAAACTATAATTTTTATGGCTCACCCAGGGAAAATGGGGTGGATTTTCAAGGAATTTTCAGGGAAAATGGACGAAATTTGAGAAATGAGTGAATTTTTTTCTGATCATGCGCCATGAACCCTTTATAAAGTTTTGAAACAATAAAAAGTTTGGGTGGACAAAATTTTTAGTCAGACATAATCACCTGAAAATTTCATCACTTGTCCGACATTTTTTTGATAAGGTATTGCGAAACTAATTTTTTTTGAAGTTGGCCTAATTTCGCAAAATTAATTCCGTGTAATATAGTTTTTTTGTGCCAAAAATATATTCCACAATGATTTATTCCCGTTTAAATTTATGCCAAAAAGATAGTGAATTTGAAAATTATATACTCCATCTTCTTTCAGTCGCGAAATTTAATTCCTCGAAAATTTCTTACAACAAAGTATAGAGACGTACTGTTATACATATATATTCACTCCAAATATGGTACGGACTCCATCCTTGATAACTGCTGCTATTTAGTGACTTGACAAAAGTAAAAGGTTAGTTAAATAGTCTGGTTCTATACAATGACGTAAAAGATAATTATTCGGATTTTCAATCCTTTTTTAGCCTGTCCCAGACCTTGCCGGTCCGGATACCGTTTGCAAAGTATAACGGTCTATCATGACAAACGTGGGAAACAGATCAAAATCCCATTTAAAAGAACAACTTTAATGACTGTTTATAGATCATATCCTTTTTTTATAATATCCCATTGATTTAGTTTGATAATACATCGTCCAACTGTCAAACAGTACATCATGTGCTCCCTTAGGTTAATATCCTGATGATGGTTTTCCATAAAAGGCTTTCCCAAAGAACGTCCGTTAACCTTTAGAGCTTTACGTATATTTACGTTCAAATTTGACCAAGATACCGCTTTCTTTTCATACCAAACTTAATTAGTTTATCGCTTTCCAGTGTCCAGAAATTTAACTTTGAATTTTGTGAAAGTGTTGAAAAAATCTCTTGAAATTTTGACTATTTTCAAAAAGTTGAGTGATTTCTAAGGGTTAAGTCGTTTAGAAATGTATGTCCCATGTCTTTCGCGAACTTGTTTATCTTACTGTTTTTCTAAAGAGGTAACCTAACAAGCGAGTAACTTAAGTTATCCTCCATTAAAAGATCTCATAAATTCTGGTATTAACCAGGGTACTTCTTCGGCTGCTTTCCAAGATGTAATAAGTACCTTATATGAATTAAATTTCGTGATTTCGTAATTATAATCCACGTGAAGTCTAAACATATCAGAGTTTTATACCACACCAGGAAAACAGGTTGAAATGTACACGTGAAACTGCGAAATTATTTCCTCACGAATTTTGAAAAACAGGAAATTGAATGCACGCTTAGTTAGCTATCTCTAATCAAAGAAAGAGTCATTGATCTTAGACCTTCGTATAACGCCCACTGGCGCATTCATCTCGTTTGCTTTTGTTGGTACCGTACAAACAAACCCTGCATTATTAGGATTTAGGTGCTTTAAGATATTAGCAAGGGCTGCCATTTTGAAAAATTGTAAGGTGACAAGTGTGTATTTCGCAGTACGAAGAGTTAATGAACATTTTGAAAACGTAACTGTAAAAGTAATAAATGTTTTGACGCGTCACTATATTCAAGTAATTTGAGCTGAGTTTCTAATCTATTGTCGCACCATGAATCATGTAATGATAACGGTACCAACAAATTAAAAGAAATTAATAACTTCTAGAAAGATCATTTATTGATTTGGCAGTCATCACCAGAGATTCTAAATATAGAATCACTTTAAACACGACTTGATGTAATACGGTTATAGAGCTCACTACTAGATTGTTTCTTCATTATTGACTGTCAGCTTGCATGTTTAATCTATCATTTTTCACAAACAGTTGTTTCAAGTTGTCTCATTTTTTAAAAACAGTTGTCTCAAGCTGCACTTGACCCTTCTATAATCCTATTAAGATCAAGACCAAAGAAAGTTGAACATCACTTGATAAGAAGTTGTAGAAAATTTAAAAGGGTTACTTTATTCAGAATAGTTATGACGATGTCAGCACATATTTGCGAGCTTGGTCAAAATATCTTTTCCTTAATTAGACTTTCTCACTTTTTTCTCTAGTTGCCATGTGAAACCCAAGGTTTTCACTTCAAAAATCGCTGTGAACAGCTGAGTAAACTCAATGTCACATTGTTCCTTTTTTTCTTTGTTTGATTAAAGTTTAGGATTAATCGTTCCATCCCCTCCCTTTTTTTTCGAATCAATTTTTAGAAAATGGGACTGATTAGGATTTCAGAAAGATAATTTACCAAAAACTTTTTGTGTATTATATTAGATTTTCCTGCAATATATTTGCTAATTTTTCCCTTGGCCCAAACCACAGTAATCCCTCATTGTGACAATGTAACTATGCCCAATGAAACAAATTTGTTTCCTACAGTGATGCCCCTTTAGACTTACTTTAATTGGATAAACTTTCGCGGAGATAAAGTTTCGCGGTTGGCCTCATCCGGGTTAGGTTTTTGAGGAGTTTTCGCAAATTTCGCGGTTGAGCGTTGTTGTAAAGTTTTCGCCGATTTTTTGATTTGACTATCCTATGCATTTTTTGACCTTCCTTTGTATGTTTTATTGTTCATGATTTGTGTTCAAGTTTGTATATGTAAAAATAAAAAGACAATTTAGACAATTTGTTTGTGGGGATGACCAAATTTTGTGCGGGGACTTAGTTTCGCGGATAAGGGCAATATCCGTGAAATCCGCGAAACTCAATCCCCGCGAAAGTTAATTTCATTAATCATTTTCTTAAACATCTCTTACTTCAAAAAATTGATGTTGAAAATTAATTGCTAAATTTTTGCGGAAATAATTCTCTCAAATTCTGTGGTTTTGTGAAGCGCCAAACTAATAAATGATTATTTTCTATATGATTATGACCCCGGTGATTGCAAAATTGCAAAAATCAGTTCCGAAAAATATGAATTTTTTTCGGCTTTAATTGCAAATACTAAATTATGCCAGCAAAAATGTATGCTCTTAACTTTGGGGTAACCTCGACCGCTTTACTTAAAAGATCTAGACTGGGGGCGAAAGGCTAAACTTGCATTTCAAAAATTTTGTCATTCGATGTTCTTCATGAGAACGAATGGTTGTTCGGAGTTTTTGAAAGACATTACTATTTTAATTTCATATGGATTAACCCAATAAAAGTTTATCCCATACCCGCCGAATAGGGGGTAAAATATTCAATAATTGTTGTTTTGTACATTACCAGTAAAGGGTGGGTGAAATAGGAATTCAATTCAATTAATTCTTTGTAATAACAGTTATTTTGTCTCCAGTAACACGTTCCAGTCTGGGTGTGAGTGAATGAGAATTCAATTCAATTTATTCTTTATAATAACTGTTATTTTGTCTGGATATGTGCTTTGTCTGGGTCATGCTAATTTTTTCCGTCTGTGAAGTTTCCAGTAAATAACATTTCTAGGGTTTGATTACTTTTTGTCCTTCCGCGATGTCTCTTTTGCTAATTTACAATCTGACAATTTGTAAAAGAAATGTTATTTTGCATGCCAACACAAAGGGCACTCAGTAATCCTTCACGTGCCGTTTGCATTTTCCTGTTTTCGCGCGACCATTTAGATATTTTGTGAAAAAACCGAAGTTTTTATGAAAACGTGGCGGAGTACAACAAACAAAAAATTGTGAGAGAAACTAGCAACTTTCGTTCTACTGATATGAATTATGAAATTTTCAGGATTTTTTGCTATATCATAAAACAAACTACGCACAATTAATAGGATTTGAAAATACAGTTATATAAGAAATTCAAAAATTTTCAAATCCTAGAAAGGTACATTTCAACTTCTCACTGGTATCCTCAAATTTTTGTAAGCTTCTTTATCAAGTCAATTCAATTTCAATCCTTTCACATCTTAATTTTATGCAATGATTTCTTAGTTTCCTCAGATTTTACATGCTCCTTCGTACATATTTTTGGCATTTATATCATTGAAGTTTTCTTAGTTTCCTCAAATTTTACATGTTTCTTCTTTCATAGCTTTTATATATTTTGTTTATTTCCATAGCAACGTTTTGTAACTAGCAGAAAGTATAAATTGTAGCTGTTGTATTTTTCGCTTACCCGATGATGACTGTTGACAGTTGAAACATGTCGTTTTGTAAAGTAAAACTGTAGTTTTTATTCTTAGAATATTATTTTGCTTTCATAGCTTTGGTATTTATATCATCGAAGCAATATTTACATGTATTTTCGTAAATTTTGTTGGCATTAAAGCAATTGAAGTTTACAAATCTTACGCCTTTACAAGTTTTACTAGTTTAAACACCCTTCCTATATTCCTGCTAAAATGAAGCTTGTTTTGTTTTATTGCAATATCGATATATTACGAGAAAGTGGGTGCCGTCAGGAATCTTGACTAGAATTTTACAAGTTGTTTCGCACATTTATTCTTCGCATTAAAACCACCGAAAATTATTTGTTTCATCTTTTTACTAAATTGGTCTTTA
>JAUBWS010087087.1:0-11938 GCA_032270445.1 Darlingtonia californica | reverse complement strand
GTTCATTTCGGGTAGTTTCGAGTCGTGGCTTTTAAAATAAATTTCATTTCGCCCGAAATGAAATTCTCATGTAAACTGCCTCTTAGTAACAAAATCGGTTTTCAACTTGCGCGCCGAGAGAAGCAGCTTTTGTTAAAACCACGAAAAGCGGTACGCTGAGCGCTGAATAAAAATGTGGGAATTAGCCACTTTCATAAGATTCGTTATCTTGTTATATGCACATCTGTAGAGAAAAATTAATTCAAACTCGAAAAAGATTCAGTAAGTTAATTGCTTCGAGTATAGCAATCTTTTGTCTGATGAAAAGATCAATAAACATATTGCCAATTTATTTTTCGAGTTGGTTGATAATGACTATAATGATCTCAAAGGTGGAAATATTGTATTCTATGACTGTAATATGTATCCTTTTGTTTTCTCCAAACTGCGGAGTTGTTGACAAATCTCTCCCTTCAATTATGTATAAATGTAAAAGATGTATACTCGCTACGAAAGCCGCTAATGACATCAACTTTTTCAGTGCGTTTTAAATGCTAGAAATATTGTGTGTTTGGTCTTGTGAACTAAATTGAAGTGTTTTTCGTCCAGGTTTCAATGTTCCGCAGGTATTGGACCAAAGTACCTACCCTCCCTTTTGGCAAGGCTATGCTTATCACAATGTAAACTGACAAACAAATAAGCAAACCTCGTGCCAGCAATAAATGTGTTGTGTAGATTTACATTTTTTCCAAAAATATCCGTACTTCTTCCCAGGTATCAGCGAAAGTACCTACCAATAGCTCATTGGAAAGGCTACACAGCGAGCAAAACTAGTAAAAATCCTATGTGGAGGAGTGCTTTTCTTTTCAAACGGCATGCATCCTATCTGCCATTTAAATTTAAAAAAACACACCTCCACTATGTTTTTATTCGCGATTTTTGCCAACTAGGTTTGCTTTTTACAATATAAATTTGCAAACACAAGACAAACCTTGTGGCAGCAAATATAGCATCAAATCTTTCCTTTAACACCTTTCCTTCACTCAACGGCCTGAAAAGAAAAAAAGGTTCCCCAGTGGGGCAAAATTACAAAAAAACCTATGTGGAGGAGTGCTTTTCTTTTTAAACTTTTTAATAGAAAACACTCCTCCGCATGGGTTTTCACGATTTTGCCCTGGGTTGGCACATGAGAATCGCAAACGTTTAGTGATTACACATTTAGAGTTTCATATAACATGGATTTCCGTAACAACAAACGGCCATTTTGAGGAGTGCGATCGATGTTCTTTTAGCAATTACGTACGTTTAGTTACAAACTTTATTGGTTACTACTATTGTGTGCCAAATAATAAACACATCTAATATACATACCAGTTAGCATTTTCCTGATGACAAAAAATGACATTGTCAAGTACTGCTTTTGATACACCAAGTCTTGAAATCATCTGTCAATGCAAAGAAAAACGACAGTTAACCTTTGTCCCAAAAGGCAAAATTAGTAAAATCCGTACGTATAGGAGTGTTTTTTATTATTTAAACGGCACCCAGTCCTTCGTGCCGTTTAAATAGACAACACTCCTCCACATGGGTTTTTTGAAGATTTTGCCCACCTCGGATGCGCCGATAGGTCAAAATATCAGTGCGTCTATAACTTCTGAACCGTTCAAAATCGTTCAAACAGTAAATTATCTTGCATGCTCTCTTGTTATCAAATTAGACTATGGTTTCAGGGGAGGATAAACGTGGTTTGTAGGAAAATTAATTGGATTTGCTAAGTAATTTTGGCTAAAGAATAAAAGTCAATCCGAAAAATCTCATTTTATCGAATTCTAAAAGCCAGAATAAAGATAAAACAATTCAATATGTATAGATGCTAATATTTCGACTGTAGTCTAAGTCATCATCAGAGCAATAGTACAACAAGCTAGAAAAATTGCAATATAAAGCTAAAAAAGCTAAAAAAGTTCTAATTCCTTAGAGGCCATCAAACCGTGATTAAGCAAAGGTTTTAATTGCTTTATAGAAAGAGCTTCTTTTATCAAAAGAACATTCCAATTATCACTCCTATCAACAATAGAAACATTGGACTGCACGAGCGAGATGTGACTGTTTCTATTGTCGATATGAGTGTCATTGAGAATGTTTAAAATACCAATTATGTGAGAAACACCTTCACAATTGTCTATATGCGTTCTTATAGCACTATTCTTGTCATTCCAACCGTGTTCTATTGTTCTTTCATGGAGTGTTCGTTCAGTTTTACCGATGTAATTAATACCACAACCTGGACACGTGAACTTGTATACAACAAAAGAGTTACATAAGAAAGGTGTTTTATCCTTTGTATTTGTAAAGAAACTCATTTTGTTTGTATTGTACATAACTTTCATGCTACTAATTTTGGCTACTAAGTGACGAAAAATGAAATGTGACTTTTAACTATTAATCATTATTGAGTTTAACAGAAAACGTATTTCACGCTGTGGGTATATCGCAAACTGGCTCATAATACGTTTTTCCTTGTACCATTTTTTATTTAATTCCATCAAGAAAATAGTGTAACTATACAAGCAATTCACAAACATAGGCGTAGGGTTAAGGCATACAAATGAACAGAGAACTGGGAAAGGGAAAGTATATTTTTATGATAGGCAAGTGTAATCAGGCAAAAATTGATATTACAAGCACTCAAAACTGCATTTTCTGGGGAGAACAGCATTCAGATATGATCCGCAAAACTATCGCAAATGTCGGGCGCAATTCCTCTTACGATGAAGCTGTTGGATTATTACACGAACGTACGAAAGAATGTGCAATCACTCAAAAAATGGCACCATGTAAGATTTTAGGTGTAGTATACACCAAACACTATACAAAATCAGATAGAGTTAATGTTAAAAACCGTTGAAATTTAAACATTCCCCCCCCCCCCAAAAAAAAAAAAAAGCAACAGTGCTGATTCTAAGGGTTAATACTACGACTCAAAAAAATCTTGAAATATTTAATGGATTCTTAATATTATTTCAAAATAAAAGGTGTCACTTATAACGGCACATACATTTCGGTTTTCAGGGTTTTTATATATGAAGGTTTTAGTGAAGTATAGAACAAGGAACTGATTAAAAATAGCAATATCTTTAGTTGGGAAATGAATAATTTGTCGTTTTACTCTGTTTTCTCTTTCCGAACAGTTGAACTCAGCCTGGGTACGTTGTTCTTAATTATTGGCCGGATCTCAGCCTGAATGTTCTTATAAACGAGGTTCTGACAAAAAAAAAATCGTTCACTCTTCATCAACCCAAGCCTAAAAATATTTCATTAAAAAGAGAATTTGACTGTTGGCGCCTTCCACAGATTAGCTGCCAACGCAGACCTTAAACATTTTTCACAAAAACCACAGGTCCTTCCTAACACGCAATACGCTCCTTGTCGATTTCAAACAATGTTAGAAATGCATTGGGTCATGCTTCAAAAAGAATCTGTACTTATGAGGTACTGTTAATTCGGTATGAATTTCACGTAATATCTGATACTTATTTTGGAAAAATAAAGTTATGACACAAACCTCTTTGGTTAAATCCGTACATCGACTGCTCACTGAAGCTCCCTGAAAAATATCAAATGCCATTCAATACTGAAAACCTCTAGATCTGAAATTCATCTTCTAAATTGCGGAGACGAACAAAGCTAAGTGGTTTATGACAGCGTGTTGTGAATTTATCTATCATAATTTCAAAAACACCATAAACTTGAATCAACTGCATTAAGAAGTTCTTCAGTCAGCACTTTATAAGAATTCCTGCATGCGATAACATGAAAGATACTGTAAAGTCGTCATCTGAAATTTGCGGAAATCAAAGTGTCTCAATGTAAAATCCGAAGTACCTGGGAGCCTTATGGTTTCTTAACGAAGGTTCCTGGGCTTCTCTATTTTTGAAAAGCGACAGTCCCCAGATTCAATCTCAAAATACGGTATTTCAATCATTTCTAAGAGACCCTAAATGCTTCCCCATGGATAACTGTCAACCCTTCCACAAAATCATACACAATTTTTGCTGGAACAAATTTTCGCGAAACAAATTTTCGCGGAATTCATTTTCGCGATTTCAGCCCTAAATCTCGAAATTTAATTCCGAAAAACTTGCAATATTGCTCAATCATGGAAATAAATTCAGCAAAATTCAATTTTTATGTGGATTCCAATACAATCAAAATTTTCTACTATGAGAGAATCGCAAAAAATGATTCCACAAAACTCGCAGATTTTGAAGTGGCCAGCCGTGAAAATAATTTCTGCGAAAATTCTTCCAGCGAAAACTTCTTTCCTTGAGGTATAAACTGAAAAGTTTACCTTGCCGTCAGGTGTTTCCTTTCTGATGACTCCTTCAAGTGCCCGGGACTCCATTTTCTTAGCCTAAATTGAACAATATTCAGTGTGAAAATTAAGTTAAAAAACCATCAAGGGTAAAGAAATCACAAGTAAATTAAAAGCTCATCAATGAGGTTTATGTTTTTCACGCGAAATTGTGACAGCGACAGAAGGCTACTGCAAATGCAAAAGATTTGTGCAATAAATAGAAGATGGTGCAATAAATTATTAATATTTTTTTTCGACCTTAAAACTAGACTCAAATCTCGAAAGAGATGGTTCAAAATTGTGACGGTTTATGGGAAAAGGGGACACAAAGCCAACCATAATTTACTTATTTACCTCTCAAAATCGTATACAAACGTTTGCGGAGGAGGTCATTTCTATTTAAGCTACACACGCAAATTGTGTGTCTCTAAAATAGAAATGCACTTCTCCACAGACGTTTTTCATGATTTTGCCAGCGGGCGGAGTGAAATCAGCCCCCTTTCCCATAGACCGTCAGAAATAATGAGTAGGTGCTATTCATTTCAAAAGTAAGGACGTAGTTGGTGTATTTCATGAATATCTAGCTGACCGTAAGTGAACATTAACAACCGTTATCAATTATTTTTCCTGTAATAGCTTTGAGGAATAACAGTTGTGTAGAACGGAAAAAGTCTTCAGAAGAAATTATATTGATATACTCAATAAAAACAAATTCTATCAGTCCCGTCCGCATTGACCTGCCATTCAAAATACGGAATGAAAACAATTAAATAATTGGAGAAAGTTGTTTACCTTTTGAATGGAGACGCAGCTACGAATGCAAGTCATTCGTTGACCAGTGACATCGGTGAATTGTAGTTTAACTTGACCTTTGACCTGTGATTCTCCTGCAATCTTAGATGGAAAGACAAAACATATTTTTAATTAACCAGCATTAATTTTGCTCCTATTAAGAATGACATATCAGTTTAACGCAGTCCTTGTTTTGAAAATCGGACACGCTTGAAAGGTCGAAATGAACTAAAAAATAAATAAAATGTTCTCGAAACAAATCGACATCATATTTCAAAGCTAGTCTGCATTGTGTTTAACATGTTCACTGCAAACTAAGAGTATACTTGTAGTTTCAGGGTCAAAATACCGAAGCAACTTTAAACAGCCATAACTTCTGAGCAAAAAAACTTTTTTCACAAAAATTTGCTGTCGATTGGTATACTAACATGTCAGTTTTAGCCAACTAACAGTCGTTGAAACTTTCAAAAAACGGAATTTTTCAAGATATGATTTTCGTCTTTTTTGAAAACAGCCATGAAGTGAACGTGTTAACCAGCAATGCTGAAAACTAGCCAGATCGACTCACAGTCGTTTGTTATGAAAGAAAAGACCCAAAATTCCATAGGGGCTGTTCGTTCCACCACAAAATGGAAAATAGGTCGTTCTACGAAAGGTTAACAACTCATCCTGCTCCCAAACGTAAATGAGTAGATAACTACAATAAAATTTAATAAACTAATGATACCTGATCCATATAACCACCTCCCATTCTCGCCAGCACTATCGTTCCCTTTTAGATTTAACACTACCAATTTTCCATAATTTCGATTAAATTATTATACTATTTCTACTATTTCTTCCGTACGTTCGTTCCATCATGACAGTCTTCTCAGTTTAGTCAGCGCAAAAACTCTCCCTCCCAAAGGAACTCTCACAACTGTTTGGTTTTGTAACACAATACACCATTACCGAGATAATATTCTTATCAAGTCAACCCTCGTTTCAAACCAAATATAGTCACGACAACTAACTATCAATTAAAATTAAACTAAGAGTAAATAATTACAATGATATAATTTGGAGTTTTTTGTCAAGTGTCAAGACGATATAGATTTGAAAACGAGGCCAGACTTGAAAGGAATAATGTCAGGAAAGGTATATCAAATATTACCTTTGGGTCGTTGATAAAAGAGGTAGCAGTTTTACATCCAGGTGGAAGATTGCCAGAGATGAGGTAGGACAAACTTTCAATGATAGTCTACAAATAAAACGCATACCAATCGAAAAAATTAGTAAAAACCCTATGTGGAGGAGTGTTTTTCTTTTTTAACCGGCACGCAATCCTGCGTACCGTTTAAAAAGAAAACACTCCTCCACATGGGTTTTTCACGATTTTGCCCACTGGGATAAGGCTTTGTTAATTTGCAATTCCATGAATATAAATCCATATTGAAAAAAAACCTATGGTACACAAATTACGTAGTAAAAAATGATATCAAGTGCACGCACGATAAACTAAATCAAACTTTATTTATCTTATGGCTTGCTGAGCTCCTGGACCCTAAACAATTTTTTCATCAACCAATTGGCTTATGAGCACATTGATACTGAAAGGGCAACAACATTTCAGAAGATACTTACAGTTTTACCGCATCCATTTTGACCAACAATCAATGTCAATGGACATGGGAATTCAATGACACTACCATCTTCTGGTGAATAGCTTCGTATGCCTTTAATCTGCATCTTCTCGATTTTTGCCATTTTTTCAAATCTATTAGTAGTTATTCCTTCTAGTTTAGAAACAGCAATACTGTATCATACACAGTGACGACTTCAAAAATATTAAATTGGTCAATTCATTCTAAACCATTAAAAATTAAAGCACAAAAACCTTCGCATTAGAAACAGGTGTCTGGAAGTCTCAGTGGTGGTTCTCCTTCACTATGGCTATGGAAATGACATCAAAGCCAAATACAAATTCATCATATGGCTAAGATATTCCTAATTGAATTCGATGAAGATAAACAAGTTCAAAACTTGAAGATAAAGACACGAATGGCTAAGCTTATGCACACCTTGATGATGCTTTATGCTGTCGAGTTGACCTGAGCTCAAGACTGTATGTCTGTATGAAGCATTGTCAAAATTGGCATCAAAATTGAGAAAAAGCTGAATTTTTCTTCTCATTTTCAAAAGGTTTTGAATATTAAACAGATTTTAAGCAGGCGTGGCAGAAGTTTTCATAGACGGTCTTTTCTGGCCCGTCAACGTATTATGCCGGTCGGAGATTTGAGGACAGTCAATAAAAAAACAACGGATCTCCGTATTCAATACCTTATCTGAAGAAAAAAAGTCGCCAAAAAATGACGAATTTTTTTGCATGTGACAAAATTTGTTACTGACGAATTTTTTCTGCCGACTATTTTTTGGCCGACGATTATTTGTTACCTGCGAATATTACTACCGATGTTTTTTTTACAAACGAGAACATTTTAGTATTTTCTAACTTAAAAATACCGTTTTAGTTTAGCTATTCGACTTTAAAGTCGATTAAATATTACCAAAATAATGAGGTAAGAGATACAAAGAAATGACGAATTATTTTGCAAGTGAAAAAATTTTATGCTGACTTTTTTTCTTCCCATAAGGTAGGTAGGTTTCTTAGTTAACAATAACTCAAGGGAAACTTAAGAGACTACATATGAGATTTCAATGTTGATTTACATCCTCCATTATTCGGTTTCATTTATAAGTCTCTTTAGTTTCTCTGAACTCTAATCAACAAAGGAACCTATTTAAATATAAGCACGTCTATGTTTGTCTGATCCCAAGAAACGAGCTGTAGTTTTTACGATGTTTTATGTGATTGGATTTGTTGATTCAATAAAAGACAATTAAAATGCCGCCAGCTTTCTAAAGAACGGCAATAAAAAGGTCATTAAAATTGACAAATCAATTGCTCTCTCGAGATAATTTCGATGCTAAAGCTAAAGCTTCGTAGAATATAACAAAATTATTTTTTCTGCCAATGACGAAACAGGAAATTAATTCCTGGGTAAAATAGTTGCAAATAGTAGTTAAAATAACGTTTAATAACTAAAATCAGAATGCTAATAAATCCGGGAAAGGGAAATTCAACACATAATGCCAGATATATAAACATTCAATAATAATTCAAATATTGTATTCAAATATTTTCATAATAATAAATAATTCACTCATTCATCGTTAATTATACTGTATATCAAAAACGTAACTTTATGCATATAAATATCTATAAAAACTAAAAACACGCGATAAATAGCTAAATTAACAATATTTTATCTATTTACACATGAAGTATATACATATTTAAACGAGATAATAAATTCATTTTAAGGTCGAGTTTTGATATCCAATGGACTATCGTACTGGGGAAGGCTGGTCATTCGAATATAAATGCGTTTAGTAATACAATATAATCTAAATCTGTTATCGAAAATATTTTGTCATGGTGCAATTACAAAATTATTGACCGAAGAATTTCCTAGCACAATGCTGGCTCACTCAAGAGAAGTGAAAATCCTAGCTAGCGTTTATTTTTGAAAAACAGTTTCCCTTTCTTGAAACCCTTATTAACTAACACATCTAAATATTAGAGATATATGCTAAACATCACTAGTGTTTGTGATTTGGAAAAAATTTGACTTTTCTATGCAAATAATAAAACAGTTAAAACAGTATTGAAATAAATAAATATAATTTAAAAACATTAAAAAGTGAATCCTATTTAGGAAGAATGATTTCGATGAAAAATAAAACAAAGATTCGATTCTTATACTTCAAGGAATTACCCTATCTGCTACAAACAATACTCCATTTTAAGAATTTTATAAGGTGGACCTGACAGGATGCTAATATTCAATTTTTTTTCAAAGATTTACCTAAGCAACATGGACACATCTCCATTCAATTTTTGGGCAAAATCTTGAAAAAGGCATGTGAAGGGGTGTTTTCTATTTAAGTCTGTCCTGCGTGCTGTTAAAAAAGAAAAATACTCCCCCACATAGGGTTTTTTTCTCGCGGGGAATACTTTCATATAAAAAGATTAATGGTATATCTGGTGCAATAAATATTCCATCAGAATTTTTCAAAGTTTTCCCGAACCACACAGATTTAATATTGGTGTACCTGGCATAAAACCAATATTCAATTCAATTCAAAAGTTTTACAAAAACACCTTGAAAATCGAACAGATTTCATAATGTTGGACTTGGTGTTCTAATAAAAATTCAATACTATTTTTAAAGAACTGAATAAATTCCCTTACAAGTTTTAACAGATTTGATAACAGTGGATTTGGCGGAATACTAAATTTCTTTTTTTTCTTTGAAAGATTCACCTGACCACAATTTTTTTTTATTTACCTAACCACAATTTTTTTTTATTTACCTGACCACAATGAGAATTTTAGCAGATTTAATAGTGGTGAACTTGGCGACGATGGATAGATCTTCGAAGCATTGCATCTCCAACCTGATCAAAACATAAGATATCAATTTGTTAAAAAACTTAACAACGTGTAAACGTATAACTGCAACAAAACTCCCATACCCACTACTGTGCAGCCACTTTCTCTGAAATTTTCATTGTGGTAAAATCTGCAAAAACTGTCGCACTATAGACGTCCCGAAAGAATCAGCCAAAATTTCCAAAATATACTGTAAAACATAGTACTTTTAAGTTAAGGATTTGAGGCCTTGAACTGAATGCTCGTCGTTAACTCTAAAATGTCTACTTACATCTTAAAATTAAGAATACAAAAATTCGTTAGGGGCTAGAACATCGAGCAAACTACATATGATCATGTAGTAAGTTAGTGAATTTATTGAGTTTTCGGATCCACCTTTACCGGGATTGGCAGAGTTAATTTCATCCGTTTTATAACGTTACATTTTCATGAGTTGTGGCATGGATAAAAAACTCAAACTATCCATATTACAACTAGTATGTGAACAACAGTTACCTTTGCTTCCAATCGGTTCAACTCCCATCGCAAGTTGTCTCGTCCCTGGAACAAAAGATGAAGAAAACCATGAAGTACATTGCATCGTTTCCGCCATGAAAATCATCAGCATGAGATCCATAAGGTAGCAACTACATACATAATTTTAAAAGGTAAAAGAGATAACTAACCTTTGACAAACTATCCATATTAAGATGAAGTCTCTGAGAGGTTTTATTGTCTCCAATACTTGATGCCTGAAGCAAAAGTCAAACGAACACAATAGAAATACTGAAAGTCTCATAATTAGGCCTAAAAGATTTCGCAAATGACGGTTTAAAAATTTAAGAAGCACTTAGCTATTAAAACTTTCCCAAATTCTTAACATTTATGTCTGAAATCAAACTTTTACAGTATGGTGAAAAACACCGTCATTTTCAGAGTTATGCCTGCAAAAAGAGCTTAAACTTGGCACTATGCCTTCAAAGTGAGTAATAATCTAACTTACAGACGAACGTCCGGGCGTCGTACTTGGAATGATCCGTCCATGTAATATACTTTCGTCTTTCGGTGTACTAAACCAATGTTTATGGTGGACGACGGATGGCTGCTGTTTCGGAACCGTTATTTCATCGTCGCTAAAAGTCACGTGTTTCTTATCCAATCCAATTTCGTCGTCATCAGATGAAACAAATGAATCTTGCTCCGTTTCCGTAGCATCGTAACATACAGACGGTGGAGAATGGGAGTGGCCTTGAATTAGAAAGAAAAATGAGAAGTTTAAAAATGACGACTTGAATTACAAATTGAAATACCCAGTTGATACTAACAATTGAAAAAAAAGTCTGTTATAATTAGATGAATTTGAAGCACTGAAAACCAAAAAATCTCTATCAATCAAAAGCTTTAACAGAAGAATTTCATGTTACTTTATTCTTTTCAAATGAGCTGCTCCAGTCAGCAGGGAAACAAAAGCAGACTACGGCTGAAGAAAAATTCTACACGACTATAGTGGGTTTCGCATTGAATTTTCGGAAAAGGGGCCTTGAGGATTTTCCAAATAAATTTAAGAGAGGGGCGTTGGGCTTAAAAGAGAGGAGGGGTGAAAATTTTTAGAGGGCGGGGATTTTTAGGAATATTTATTTTTATTCTGTGTTTTTGCCCTGCATACACTTTTTTCTGACGTCAGTTTATAAATGCGCAAGCAAATTTCTTAATCGTTTTTGGTATGTAAACAAATCTAACAGTTAAATGAAGCAAAACCAAAAATGATTAGGAAACCTGGGCGCACAATTATAAACTGAGATAAGAAAATCTATATTTCTTCCATAATTTGTTTCAATTTTCACTTTCAAGTATTTTGAAGCATACGGAATATGCAAGTTTTCGAATAATGGAGGTTCAACTTGAAGCAAGCCATGTGTGACTTTGTTAAGTTCCTGTTGTAACAAAAAAATTACAAAAACAAAGAGACATTTGCATTATGGAAAGTGAAAATCTACTCTAAATTTTTTTGGGATCTTACACGCCTTAAAAAACTGCCTTAAAAAAGAATACTAATTTCAGCTCTTACGAGGTCTATTGTTCCTATCAAAATCTCTTGAATTTGACATATGCCTAATGGCTTCTTCTTTTCGCTCTAATTCCTGGAGAGAACGTCTAAGCTCTTCACGCTGCATAGCTAGAAAACGTAAGAACAACTCCATGATCATTTTCAATAATTTTGCAAAGGGTGATTCTACAGAGCTACGAGATTATTGATATGATGCATCATGGCCTTCATACCTAAAGGTCAAGAAAATGAATCCTCGCGGTAGGAATCTCCGATCAGAGACTGAAAA
>JAUBWS010087076.1:0-11938 GCA_032270445.1 Darlingtonia californica | reverse complement strand
AAAAAAATAAAAAATAAGTAGAAATATAAAGAAATAAAGAATTAATCGGGAAAATATTGATTTTATCAAAAAGTTAATGTTTCCGCATATCAGGATTTAGCTGCGTTATGTCAGTACTGTCTGGTACCATTTTGTCCAGTGCTGCATTTAAATTGGTTTATGCAATGGAGTACACCAGAGAGGTTTAGAGTGCACTATTATCCTGCTATTGAACGGACATGTATGGCGTTCTTGTCTTGCATATGAAGAAATTCAGCTATCACCGTTGACGGTGAGGGGACACTGTCTGGCATATTTTGGTTTCCAGTTCTCAAAAAGACACTATTACCCTTGACAACACAGGAAGTGTCTGGCATGCTATCCAGAATTGATATTTTACGTCGGGCTACAACCCTGTTGATACACGAAACAGTTTGGCGTGGACGTTTCGGTGTAGACAAGACAGTCAAGGAAAAGCACAAATATAGGATACCCAGATGTGGGTATAATTCTTCAGTGATCAAAATATTCAAGATCAAATTGACTCAGACAGAAGCATCCAACAAGCCCAAAATACAAAATATCTGCTCTGTTTTTTTTCAGGAGAGATACTTTGAAAAAAAATCTAGCCAAAGCCAAATGGTCTCAGAAAACCTCAAAAAATCTAGGAAATTAACATTTTTTTTCCAAAAAAATAAAATTCCAGAAGCCAAAAACATAAAATATCTGTTTTCTTTATCCAGGAAACCCAAAAAGGTGAAAAATTTTCATGGATACTGTGGCTATTTTGAAGTTGCACTCTTTTTTATAAGAATAAACTTTATAAGAACATTTATGTTCAGATTCCGCCAAAAAATAAGAACAAGCTAAGGTTCAGTTCAGTTGGCTTGCAAAAAGAATAAAGTTAAAGAGAATTGTTATTGTTAGGTTAAATGAAATAATAACCCTAGTATAATACTACACACACTCCAATGATTCAATGATATACCAACTGCCTGAAACATTATTATCAAAGTAAAATCAATTGTTGAGTTATCCCTCCGCAAATGCTGAATAAGTATGTTACTGAAATAATTTTGGGATTTTTAAGAACAACTGAGGCTGAAATTGGGCGAAAAAAATAAGAACATTGAGCTGCGCAAAAATTATCTGGTTCTTACAAAAAAAGAGTGTAGCCTAGAAACATTTATTCATTTCCAGTTTTTCAATCTCCCCTTTTTTCAAATTTTCCAATGAGAAGTAGCAAAAACTAGTTGCGTACCTTATGTCTCGTGCTATTTGTCCCGGGGACGGGAAGGGAGGCGCTCGTTTGTTTCTCTTACGGGTATGGGCGGTCCTTAAGGATATGTTTTTCACGTTAATAAAATGCAATGAAATGGGTCTGGCGTTCCCAAATGCATTGTAAGGGTTCACTAAATCGACAATCAGAAAAAAAATGAGTATTTTTTGACACATTAAGGGTATTGAAATGCACTAAAAATGCCATGTAAGGGACAGTGGCGGCCTGGTCAGGTGTGACAGTGGGGCAAGCGCCCAAGCGGAGCGCTTAAAATAAAAAGGCGCTAAAATGCTAGGGGCGCCAAAATTGTCGAAGTGCTAAAGAATATTTTTCAATACCACTTGTCTTGGTAAGCTTAGAAGAACACCTGTTTGTCACAACTCAGTAAAGGAAAGCATTTAAGCACATGTATAACGTAGGAATGTTGGTATATCTTCTTTCTGCTTAAAAAAAAGCACTTTATGGGCTTGGTTTTTTTCAATTGATAAAAAAATTGCTTTCTGGTTTTAATGTCCCTTTCTTCTCCGTAAGTTTTTTTAACTATTGTAATGTCTTTTCCGCTTCCAACAATGAAACTTTTAAATCAACCGTAAATTAAATGATCGTAGATCTATCAATCTCGCAGTTACAGGGGAAAGTGGGGACCAAACATTTTTTTTATTTCTTCTTATTTACAATTTTTTTGTTTTGGCCAAAAGTATATGAAAATATCATATTATTTTTTTGTTTTTAAATGATCACTATTGAAGTGATTCATAATTAGCGACAAGAACTTTCTCGCGACGTTTGGTGGATACATTCTTTGAAAATGGTGGGTTGAACCAGATAACGTTGCGTTCCCGATTTCTTCTTCTTCCCTTTGGAGTGCTTCCTGAATACTGCAGGTTGACGTCTGAGTACCCACTTTTCGTTAATGCATCTTCGTACTCTATTTTCGATTTCCACAGGCGTTCGGCTATAGACGTTGGTAGTTGCTTCAGGATTTGTGGTGGATGGTTAGATGATGTGTGTACATACAACAAAGAATCATTGGATTTTTTGAAAGGTTGATAGCTGTTGGATCTTAGATTCAGAGTTACGTCGAGGAAATCAACAGAATGTAAACCTGTTACAGTCTCGATCTGCAGCTCGATTTCTTTGAACATTTTGACAATGTCCTTTCTCAGCTTTTCCATTGACCGCCCTCTCATGTTGCGTACAACTATCAACCCATCATCTCTATACAGTCCCGTTTCAGCTTTGTTTGTCAAAGATGATAATTTGTTGAGTCAACTCACAGATTTCGGCACCGTCATAGCTCCCCAAAGTGACGTCGAAACAGTCATTTGAGGATTTCTTTATCCACGCCTCGTTTTCGTAGAACAGCAACGACTTTCGTGAGATGGTTCTCATTTCCTTTTCCGATATCGGTGTGTAGGTCTTGGCGAAGTCGAGCGCCTCGGTGAGTAAGTCTTTGCTTATCGACGGATAAAATTCTTTGATGTCCAGTTGAATGAACAAACACGTGTGCTTATCATTTAACGACTCGAACCACTGGAGCACCTCGCCCGTATTCTTCCACTGATTTACCATTGTTGCTTGTCGGACGTTGGAGTTGATACAATCGAGAATGGTCTTGCTTACGGCACCGAGGTTGCTTTTACAAGGGTTGATCAATCTACAAGGTAACTTCTGTTGAAAGTTTTCATAAATCCATAATGTCGTCCCAACTTTGAAATGGTCGATCATTAAGCATGCCAGGAGCTATTCAATTAACACACGATCCTGTGGCCTTTGTTTACAGGAGAAATACGAAATTTTGAACTACCCTACTAAATGCAACCTACTAAGTATGCCATTTATTTTTATTGGTATTCATAGTAACATCATTATGCATTATTGTCTTGTTTTTTAGTAGTTACGGTATTTTCTTTCTTTTTGTTAAACTGTAAAAGTTATCTGATTACGCTATTTACGTACAATTTTGATATAAAATTAAGCGTTTGTACAATTTTTATCAAGCTGATGATGATATGCGACATATCGAAACATGTATTTATTGAAAAAGATTGTGATTTTTCTTCGTTTATTTACTAAGTAAACGTAGTGAATTGATCTCACAAAGTGTCGTCACACTAATAAATTTTTATTAGCTAATTATAAATCGAAAGATTAGATCTCTGAACGCATTTGTAATTATCATAGTTATTGGAGTTATCGGAGTTCTATAAAAAAGTTTGAGTTTTTTCTCTTTACTTTTGTTGTATTTTGAAATTTAAAGTTACGCGTGGTTAATCTCAACCCTATCTTCGCCCTTTGATCTTTCACTATCATCACAGAACATTTAGGTATCTTACGTGTTGTATTATAAACGTAAATGACAACATAATCGTTACTGAACTTTTTTTTGTACACTTTGAGGGAAGAATTCCCAAAGACGGTGAAAATCTCGTGAAAAAATTTTAGTTGGAAAAGTTGAGATTTCTAATTCAACTTTTATGATAATTTTGAAGCACATTTTCCTTTATAACTTCCGTTCTACTTTTTCAATTTTCTTGAAAACTACATCCTTTAAAGATCTTTGAAAGAGCTTTCTACTGAAATGTAATTTTATAGAAAATAGCAAATATCAATTGAAAAGTAGGAGCTTGCGTTTTGCGTTTTCAACATTTTGATACATAAAAAAATAAAAGAAGCAGAGAAGATTATTAGAATTGACACATTGTCTTAATTCTCAGCGCAGTGCCGTATTCACAAGCAGATCACACTTACAGGAGAAAAGAAAAATGTCATTATGGTCAATATAAATTTTTATGTCTGATGGAAAACAAAATGACATCTTTTGTATTTCCATCTACCCTCCTGGATTGCACGATCTACTCATAAAATATGCTACAGTCAGGGGTCAGAGACATCTAAGTTTTTGAAAAAGCCGACAAACGTGGTGAAAAATTCAGAGGGTATTCATAGCCATTGGAAAGTCAGGAAATATTGAACCCGTCAACTATGTTATATTTGTTCTTAAACTTTAATCATCTATTTCCGTCGCTTTGACAGGCCTTGACAGCCGTTTTTGTTTTCTTTCCCTTGTCTATTTTTGTTCGTGATACTTGAATTTAAGTGTAAACCTTCGTGTTTCCTCTATCACTGTTAATTAAATTCCAACAGCGCGATTTTTTGACCTCGCAGTGGAACTTCCTATTTATGATCTTTCCATGAACTAAGCTTTTCCAGAAAACATTCAACTCTGGGGATCAGGATGTTTGTTTACGTCTCCTAAATTTACCCTACCGCCTTGTCTTTCAACAACAAAACAGATTTTGTAAACATACAATGTCTAATAATATAATTTCAACAATAAACTTTCAAGGCTAAAATATATAATCCCCTTTTGATTTATTTGGTGAGTTAATAAACATTAAAATAGTGTACTTGAATAATTCTCTGTATATCCTATTTCTTAATAACTCCCCGAAGGACCCCATTCTTTACTATGCATAAATATCCTCGGACGAACAAAAAAACATTTTTTTTGTCGTTAGGTATGTGTCAGACTAGATTACCCGAGTCTCTTTTCAAGTCATCTTTGATATAATTATCCTTTTGATCTCTTAGACTTCCATCTCTTTCAAATACTCCACTGTTACTGGCGGCTGTCCCCCCGCCAGATCCCTAAGAAAGAGTACCAAATTGTTTCAAATCGGTTTAGTCCTTGAAAATCGGTCTTAACAATTGTAAAAAGGTGGTAAAGGATAACGGAAATTTTCCGATTGCTTTGTGTCCCTTTTTTGGTTTTTGACAGACATGATATCAAGAAAGAATCAGGCTCACTTATCAAGTTAGTTCTTCTCAAATAGTTCAATGTATACTTTATTTCCTTCTCGATGGTCTGTTTTTGACTTTTGCGATTAAATCCGTAATAACGCCCTCTTCTATAACAAAATATATTTTGTAGACCAACGAAATACAAAAAAGTAATTTGCGCACCGGTTATAACTATCAACAGTATTCGGGTCATTAAAATACATTTTAACTCTTTTTTCATTTTTTTCTTTCCGTGGGAATTTTTTGAATCAAAACAAAACAAAAAGAATCAAGTTTTAACATTTCTTTATTATTGATTGAAACATGGAAAGATATGGCAGTGCAAACCAAGAATTCATTAAACATTTAAAAAAGCCAGTTCAAGTAAAAACACGAGAAGATCCACAAACACATGGCCAACGGAGATATATAACTTGGAACATAAAAACATACACATCAAAACACATTCATTAACAGTGATTATTAAAAGAAACACTTTAGGGAATTTATCCCCATATGAGGAAATGAGATGATTAATTACCGTAATAATTTATCTGAAAACAAATAAATTTGATGAAAGGCTCATGTAAGATTACATTTTATGACATAGGGCATACATATGACATGTCTTCTTTCAACAAAAACAACAAAAATTATGCCCTCCTGATGATTAACAAGGAATCACATGGTTATTGTCGTTCAATTAACAAAAAAACAACTCGTTGCAAGAAAAAGCACCGAAATCATACCGAGTCCAGGACATACTTCGGTAGTCTTTCTTGCAACTCGTTATTTTTTTGTTAATTGCCCTCCAAACCATGCTATTACTACAGGGTGTCCCAAAAAAATGTAGCCTATTGTAGAAAATGTCATGAGAATTCATCAAAAGCACCGCATCTCAAAACAAAGGATAAACTAAAAGTTTTTCTTTGCTTTTGCTAATGACATATTTACGAGAGGCTACATTTTTTTGGGACACCCAGTATTACAAAAGCACATTTATCATGAATAATTTCAAAAAGCACAATTTTGAATAATCGAATTTTTCCTGAATTTCTTTTCCGTGTTTTTTGTTCACTATTCGTGTTATGTCTCACACCACAACAATTTTTTGCTTCGCACAATTTTTACAATAGGATAATTGCCCATTAAAACGAAGTTTTATTGATCATTTGCAGATGAATAACCGTATCGAAAAATAGAATGTCTTAATATTTTCTGAAATATCAAATTTACGGATTGAATTTTATATTTTTGAAAGCTTAGAAAAGATATATTTAATGGTATAAAAACTGCATGCAGTTTTTGGGTCCCACTTTAGGGTCCCAATTTTCAAGTATTTGGGTCCCACTTAAGCTCCAACTATTCAAGTTTTTTGGTCCAATCTAAGGGTAACAACTTTTCCAGTATGCCATGATAGGAACATTATGAGCATATTTGATGTCATTACACAATTTAATTGATGTCATTAACACATCAAAATTTCACAATTTTCCAAACAGTTCCCTGTTGTTACAATTATCAACAAAACCACCAGTTAATGACGTCCATTTAAATGATTTCGGTGAACCAATAATAATAATCCAGTAATTTTAGAAACAAATATTTTTATAGACTGTCATTAACTGCTAAAACGCATGGAACCGACAATACTAAAAAAACAAGGCTATTTTTATCTGTCCAATCTCTTTGTCGTTGTTCTTATGTTATATAATCTATTTCATCTCCTTAACAAGAGAATCTGTAACAATTGAGTAATCATGCGTGACGTTCACTTGCATAAAAGTGTCAGACATCGCCCCGAAGTTCGTATTCGGATAGCTCAAAAGCGTCGGAAGCAACATCACTGCAGCATCATCCGAAATTACGCAATCTACTTTGCAAAAACAAAATGTCTAGCGAAGAGTAAGTTGTAAACCTTTTATTTTATTTTTGTCTGTGATCTATTCGATGTTCAAACTAAAAACCTGATTCACATTTAGCTTTGAAAATTTCAATAGCTTTTTATATTTGTTTAAAATTTCTAGAGTGTATGTAAGGTTAGTTCATTTTCTGATTGAATGCAAGTATGGAATGCTGAATTAAAGCTTCGTCAGTTCGGTCCAACCGAATTATTTTGTGACGTTTTGGTCCAAGAAATTAAAGATTTATTTGAAACATATATCAGTTTTTGACTACATCATCCTTAATTTTATGCGACCTATTTTTTTAACTGCTAAATTTTGAAAATTTTAGAATTTAAAGTTACGCAGGGTTAATCTCAGCCCTATCTTCGCCCTTTGATCTTTTACTATCATCACAGAACATTTAGGTATATCACGTGTTGTAATATTATAAACGTAAATGACAACTTATTCGTTCTCGATTTTTATGCTTTATATTTGGATGCACAATAGTTCACTAGAAAATCCAAAGGAAATAACCAAAAACCTTTGAATCAAATTTTCGTTGTTTCCGTATATTTTCGGAATTTGTCGCCCAGCGATTACAAATCAGGTTAGGAATTAGTATGTCCGATAAACCGTTCCGGACTTTTTTGCCCTACTCTTGGTCTATCGGCTAACGTCCAAAACCGAGTAAGTTAGGAGTCTGGAAACTATAAACATTAAACTTCGATTGTTAAAAATAGATACGCTGATTGGCTAATAGTGCGCGTAGCAAAGCGACGTGATTGGTTCTTTTTACATGTTGTTTTGGTGATACTATTGTTATGGTAGAAATAGTTATTGCGCATGCTCCGCATTTTGCGATTTTAACTTACTGAGTTTTGGACGTTAGCCTATAGAGCAGGAGTGGTAAAATATTAGGCTTAAATTTTCTAGAATCTCCGCTGGGGGCTTAGAGCACCCTCGAGACCCCCCTGCTCAAAAAATTCTGGTTCGCTTCGCTCGCTCGACCTTTTCATTAAGCCCCCTTAAAATTGTTAAGTAAATTACGGCCCTGCACAGCCATATTTCCCAGGAAGCCGAATACAAAACTTTTCAGCAAGGTAGATTTCGAAATATTCTCTGAACACATGTAAATTTCTAAGAAAAACATGCCCGAACATATAATTTGCAAAAATGTCTGATTCACCTTAAAATGTATAGCAAATTCAACCGAACCCGAGTATTCAATATATTATATACATATATCGAATTAGAGAGAGTCAACTGTATATTCATTCCTTGTGTACACCACATTTTTAAATTAGTTTACATACTTCTCTTGTACAAAAAGTACAAAAACCTCAAACTCTTGTGTAAACAGTACACGACATACGAATTCCTCATTATTTTAATTGTGCAAACGATGCACGACAGTCAAAAACCTCATGAATTGTCGTGTAAAAAGTATACGACGACGAAAATAATTTCTTATCAATTTTCATTGTACTCAAAGTGCACGACAGCTGAAAAGGTCATTAAATTATTAATTTAATTATTATTAGTAAAAAGTACACAAAAATCAACCTCTTATCAATCTAATGAGCAAAAAATTCACGACAGTCAACAACCTCATTAAATTTTTGTGTAAAAAGGACATGATAATCATATTTCTCATTAATTCGAATTGCACAAAATACGCCACAGTAAAATATCCTCGAAAAAATAGTATAAAAAGTACCCAAAAATTTGACTTCTCAGTTATTTTCTTTTTAGAAATACGGGACAATCAAAAATCGTCCTTAATTCTTACTAATAAATATACACATTTTTGACAACGCCCCCAGCTGCAAGAAATAACAAGACTCAAAAAATTAAGAACTACTGATATTATCAATTACTGTTAGTCTCGTCATTCGGTTAAACTGTCATTTTGTGTTGAAGGAGAGAAAATATTTCACATCAAGAACGTCGAGAAATATAAGTTGTGTCGTCTCTTTCCAAATTTCGAAAAACCACACTGAACTGGGTAGCACAATTGGTAGAGAAGCGGTCTACATACACTCTTTTTTTTATAAGAATCCTTTTTATAAGAATCCCGAGGCTCAAAATCGTTAAAAAATTAAGAATAATATAAGAATCATGCCCAGGCTCAAATTCAAAAATTTGCCGTTTTGGAAAATAGTGTCATCAATTGTGATTAAAAACACATTAATTATTGTAGCTGATTTATGTAGGAAAAATGAAGAATCATTCAAGAATATTTCAGGGTCAATTTGGTCAAAATCTTAAGAATCACAAGGCTCAGGTCTGATTTATGTAATTCTTATGAAAAAAAGAGTGTAATACGAAGGTCGTGAGTTTGAGTCTCACCCCAGTCCACAGTTTGGCAATTCTGTCAAATTATGGTCGTTGCACTTTTCAGTCGCGTATGCACTTTGTGGTAAACCACACTATCCCGATATTTTACTGGCTGATCTAGCCGTAGTTTCTTATTGTATGTATTTACTCTCGAATTTGTTCTATGACACGTTTTTGAGCTTTCCTTCTTATTTTAAGACTGGCGGATTTTAAAGCCTTAAATTTTTTCTCATTATCAGAATCTGACGCTAAGTTATCCGTTTCATAAGCCGAAGCTGTAGCCCAACCTTATCTGTCAGCTAGCCAGTTTAATGCGTGACATTAGTGCCTAAGTGCCTAAGCTTGCTTTATGACTTCCGAGGCTGCGTGTGTCTTTATTTTTTAAAGCTATCTCGGTGTTACAGGCGCGGATTTCAATGTACTGCAAATTTCAGCATTTCAGCAGGAGAGTAAAAGGTAATTTAAAAACAATCTATTACCTGATGACAAAAAATAATGATTTCTTAATTACGTTTTGCACTCCTCCTGTAATATTGCAGTACTTCTTCCGACGGAAGCCGAGTACATTATCAATAATTTTGACAAGATTGTTGCGGTATTTTGAGGCTTTATATATTTCAAACACTTAATTTATGGAAAAGAAAACATTTTTTCAAAAAACATTCAATCTTATTTGATCGTGTGTTCATGAGTCCCGAAGTATCGGGAGAATGAAATCGCATCAGAAGATTCAGGTTTTTGTTATGAAAATATGAAACATTTTACTTTCATCTTCATTCTTAATTTTTATTTCCTGTCTTTGCAATTTTTTTATGTAGGTTGATGTTTCACTCCGCAGAATCTTTCATAACCGCAAGGACTTTTTCGTGCCGCCAAATTTGAATGTAGTAAACAATTATATATCATAAATTGTCACTTCGTTTTTCTAGTCCCAAGGGAGACGACTATTCCAGGCAATGGGAAGCATTAGCAGGCTGGTTCCTTGGTCCTCGTGCGGAGAACAGAATTGTCTTCAACGATCTTATGATGAAAGCTTTGAATTGGCACGAGAATCGACGTGAAGAATTTTTCCCTGCCGATCCATGCTATTTTACTGAAGAGTTTCGAAACTCTGAAGCTGCTCAAGCCGAATATAAGGATCTTGAAACAAAATTGCAGGTACTCCATCAAGAACTGAACAAATCGATTCCTTTCTTCAGTACAAGATATCAGGTACGTTGTTCTACTTTGGATTGTCCTTCTTGACCTCGTTTTCAAACACTTCATACATTATACTTTGTCAAAAGTCAAAAGTATCTTATTCATACACACTATCGTTCTGAAGATATTTATTGTAAAATTAGTGAATTTTCTTCATTCTTTTAAGGGTCATATGACATGGGATACGACCATGCCAGCAATGTTGGGTTATGTGTCTGGTTTACTTTGGAATCAAAACAATGTTGATTCTACGGCTTCACCAGTCACTACCAAATTTGAAGTGGAAGTTGGCAATCATCTTTGTGCATTGATGCGTTTTCCTTCTGATGAAAATGTTACTCCCTGGGGACATCTGACTGGATGTGGCTCTGTAGCAAACATTGAATCCATGTGGGCTGCCAGAAATGCAAAACTCCATCCATTAGCATTGCAAGCAGCGTGTAACGACGAAAGTTTCTCGGATCTTAGTCGTATGTACATGTATATTTTTATAAGAAACAAGTGAAAGGCCCTGAATGTTTCTTAATTTTTTTGTGTTTTCAGTACTGAAAGTTTCTTACTTGGTTTCTAAAATTTGAATTGGGTAGCACAAATTGTAATGACCTTAAAATGAAAGGCAATCACCAAAACACCTTCTTACAACCTGCAGTATTTTTTTAACACAGAGGGTCAGCTAATGGTAAGGATAGAGAATAAAAAAAAATTAAAAAATACTGTCTTTTTATGTAATACAATTGAGACTCACGATGAAACAGAAAGCTTGGGAAAATGGTTTATTATTCATACAATAAGTTTTTTAAATTTTTGAAGCCTAAAATATTCAGTACTGAAAGTTTCTTAACTTTTTCAAGGTCCAGCTTCTACTTTCTTATGAACGGGTTGTTATTAAAAAAAATACGCGTAGTGCCTGTACATTGTATTAAATACTAGAGCAACGGATAATAACCTAGCATTATTTAGTATCTTTTCAAATCAAATATTTCCCTGGAATTCCAATGCAATACAGTAGCGTATCTAGGGTAGGTCGCGCAAGCCAGTAGGAGAGGTGTCAAAGTCATTAAATGTCATTTTCTTTTGCACTAGCTTGTTAGATAATGACTTTTTAATGACTTTCAATGGCATTTTTCTCTCCTTCTGTAAGTGCGACCTACCTCTGGATACGCCACAGCAATAAACATATACAACCAATAAATGCAATATGAAATCAACGAGGTAGAAATGCAGTCACATCCTATTCAAAACAAGGCTCTTCCGCACTAACTTTTACTCTCCCAAGGGAGCTAGAAATTAACGAATTAAGATGAGAAATCTATTGTTTATGTTCATTATGTGCATGACGGATCACGCATCACTTATATCTATTGAATTTAATTAATTATGTGCATGATTTTAAGCTTCGCAAGAATATAGGCAAGAGTATGTTCATTCGATTGGCGAAATATACCCTCAATATATTGGATTTAGGGCAGAG
>JAUBWS010087064.1:0-11939 GCA_032270445.1 Darlingtonia californica | reverse complement strand
CTAATGCGATTAAAGTGGAAATGACGAGACTTAATTGGGAAAACATCTAAGGACCATTTTTGAGAAACCACGTTGAACCACTTTAGAACTGCTAATTCTTGCAAATAAACCCTACCTGAAACAGAGATATCCGAACAAACATTTACATGATTTTCAGTTCTTGTATTCAAAAAATCCACTGTACGTACACAAGTTTAGTGGAAAGCAACTTCATTTGTTGTTCTACGGACCAATAAGGAAACTCCTATACGGTCGGTCAGTCGCATAAATAATATAATTTTTTCCTATATTTAAAGATTTTTTGCAAAAAGAAAACTTATTCTCTTTGTTTCAGTAAGTAATGAAGTTTGAAAAATTTGTGCCTATCTATTGCTTTTAAGATTTTCCGTTCACAGAAAACAGAAAAATGCACTATTTTTCTAAATGGATTCGTCAAAAAGTCGGGCCTATCAGCCCCGTAGAACAAGAAATTCTATTAATACGTTGCCTTCGCCATGTACAATCTAAAGCAAAACATCTTCTTTAATTGAAATAACGAAATAACCGGGAACTGGACAAATAAATGTGTGTAGAAAAAGAAATTGAGTAAAATTAAATTTTCAAATTTCATTATAAATTTGCACTATAAAAAATTGTAATCTACAATATAATTTATATTAACAACATATTAGAAAAGTTGAAATCGTGCTTTATTAAAAACAACAGGCGTTAAAATTCGCCGAAACAGAAAAACGCGATAGTGCAACTCTGTGATAAGAAGTTTCAACAAACTGAAAGAGTAAAAAAATAATACTTTTCTCGGAAAGAACAATTGGTGACGTTGGCTCAAGGAGACAAAAATTTTGTTCGAAAATATTATTGTCCGCTTAAGATTTTATAGCCCGCAATAATCCTTTTCGTAAAAGAATGGTTAACATAGAGTCTTGCCTCGTTTTGACAATTGAAATTGAAAATGTGATTTAGTGATGATTTCTCAACAAAACTTTCTTTCAAAATATACAGTATACTCTCAGTAAGTGGGACCATGGATAGGTTAGACTTCATATAAATCACAATATCAGATCATAACTCACACAAAACACTTCGGGTGACTGGGCTTTCACTAAGTTGGACCTTTTCTATTCATTGATTGTATAGTTTCACTTGGTCCCTTGAATGTCCCACTTATCGCGCTTATCGAGAGTATACTATGGACTAATTCACACTTCGACGTTCTCAGGAGACTTTACACTTAATAACATCTTAATAATAACTTCTGTCATCGAAAACGAGGCAAGATATCTGCATTTATTAATTCATTTTTTACGTAAAGATCTTTTATACGATGGATTCTATGATTCGCTTTTTCATATTAAACCATGTTTTCATACAATTAAACTTTCCACATTTTCATCTAACAAAAATCTGCCTGACATTGTTATGTTCATGTTTCTACAGTCTTTTTAACCCTTTAAGTTTAAGTGCCAATTTTATTCTTTAAATAGAAAACACTCCACCGCATGGGTTTTTCTCAATATTTTAACATACCGGCACTCCATGGGTTAAATCATAATTGTCCATTACTAAGGATAAAGTCTCTTCTGTATTCACAGCATGAACTTCTAATGAATACAGTCCCGTATATTACCATATATGGAAGAAATTAGTCCATATATGGAAGAAAATAGTCTGTATACGGTAACATACGGGACCCGCATTCGGACGTTTTGCACACTCTGATTACGAAATCATTATGCTAATGATCTCATTATAACGTATACATGTTTGTCCTATCTTGTAGTGTTTAGAATTGGGGCTCTTAGACGTCTAACCACAGAAATTTCTTTTAACAGAGTACTGAATTCATAACTAGAATTTTATTTTGTTTTCCACGGCACACAAAAGTCTACTGATTACAATCCCCTATTTTACTGAGTATGGAATAATTACTACCATATATGGTATCATACAGTCTAAATAAAGGACCGTATTCAGCATTGTGACTTTGCTACTGTGTTTATTAGAAATTATTTTGCATACACAGAAATCCTTAAATACCTAAAAAAATCTGTAAATTTTTTTTTGTTATTTAATATACCAAGATTTTACCTTCTTTAATAAAAGAAAACTTATTAAAATATTAGATAAAAAATCTTTGCAATAACAATATAGTTTACTACGCGTAAGTGTGATGTTTCATACCAGTATATTAATTTAAAAGGGAAAAAGGTCCCAGTACCTAGAACAACAAACCGAATAAGATAATAATAATATCGACCACCTTCTGATACCATTGTAGTCTATAAAACCGTAGAACTGATCAATTCCATTACGCATGAGAGATTCGATAAATAAAGAGCAAAATAACGTAATCCTAAGCCATGTTCATTTCCATACTGAAACAGCCAGGTGTTTGGCAAAAACCAAAGAATTCCTTGGAACCGCCGAAAACCTCTTTGCCTGTTCTATTGATATTATAGACAGTTAGAACGGTATAGCTACCACAATATCAATAAGCAAGTTTTTTGCATACACAGAAATCTTGTGTCAGATAAAATATTACCATCTCGCTTTCTTAACAAAAACAATAAAAACAATATTAACATAAATGGTCACTGAAAGTTTATATTAAGGCATAGAGATTTATTCTTATAAATAAAAAATATTAGTAATAATATTATAGTTTTATCACGCGTAAGTGTGACGTGTGATATCATAGTATATTGATTTAAAAGAGAAAAAGGTCCCAGTACCTAAAAATACTAAACCGAATAAGATGATAACAATATCGACCATCTTCTGATACCACAGCAGTCTATAAAATCGTAATTTCAAATGAAATGCACAAGGTAGCAATAGAGAGACCAGTACAGTAACTGACGAACCAATTAATGCCATGAGGTAAGCGAAATATGGTAGCACCAATGCCACCCCTAAAGAGAGACCCATTACGACAATGCGAAGTAGGACCATTGAGAAGGTACGTATACTTTGTTCCCGTGTTGGACAACAGGTGGAGAAAGTTATTATAGCATTGTCCAAATTGTCCATCACCACGAATGTTGGTAGAGAGAAATGCGACAAAATTGATATGGCGATGAAGCAAGCAGACGTGATTCCCAGTTCAAAATGTTCTGACAAGTCTATAACAATCACTTGTGACGTTTCCTTTCCGTAGTACATGGCATTTGTCACGCTGAATAAACACTGGACGAAAAACGAAATACCAAAAGTCCAATTGATGACATTGCCGAATTGCCTCGGCCGCCTCATCTGTTCTTCCATTCCGGGAAGAACACCTTGTATACCAAAGGCGTAAATGATCACTCCAATAGCTATTGGTATTTTTTCTGCACGAGCAACAGGGATATTACGCGGGTTGAGGTCACTAGCCTGGGAAAGGCACCATCCTTGAACCAACAACAGCCCGATACACAATGAAATAACACCAATGGTTTGTAACCAGCCTATTATCAACAGTTTTCTGATAAAGAAGGTTGGCAACGCAAACAGTGCTGCAATCGCAGTACAAACCTGTACGTTGTAGTCAGTTATCTCCTCGCCCAACTGCCCCAATACGCAAATATTCAATATACAAATACAAAACATTTCAATGACCTGGATCACCTGTATAAACCTTGCACCTTTCTCTGAATTAAAAACCTCACGGCCTAACTCACTATAGTTTTTCCTAACGCGAATCTTCTTGTTAAAATAGGCTGGCGATCTTTCGTACATCATCCCAATCAATATTTGACTAGTATAACTCAGAACAATACCCAAAACTAGGATTAACGGTAACACAATATATCCAGCCTCTTTGACGATGAAAGGAAACGCCAACAAACTGGTGCTAAGCAGCAAGTTCATCAAATTCCACGCAACCAAAGGAGTTGAGGCTAGTCCATTATTCTGTTCATAAGACTCGTTGACGCCTTCAGCAATTCTGGAAGATCGTGGCATTTCTGGAAATTGGAAAAAGACGAAGTAATGTTTGTGTGTGATTCAATTTACTTTATTATTATAAAAAATTTTCATTAGAAAAAACGGCAAAATTTTGCCATTCTCATGGTTGACAAAAATTCGTATAATGTATACTTCACAGGAATTAATTTTCGTGAAAGAATAAAATTTCTCTGAAAACAATAAAAACGCGAAATTTTCTTCCCGGGGAATTTTCTGAAAGTTACGTAACTAAAAACTGGAGAACGTCACTATAATCGCTGTCTAGATTTCATTTTAACTGATGACGACGGCTGAAGATAGTTTTAACCTATATATATATATATATATATAGTTTTTATCAGAAACAAAATGTTGTTTCTTTGCATATTTGTCATCGAATTAGTTGCCGAAATAAACATTTTAAAATACCTGGTGTATCCGTATAACTGTCATAAAAATCTGTGAAATCTGGATTTTGTTGAAGATAAGTTCTGTTCATGGCGGATGCAGCACTGTCATAGCCTGGATCGTATTCATTACCATAGCCTTCTATATACCATTGGTTGTAGCTGAAAAATAACATTGAAAACTTATTTATTTAACATTCAAAGTACCTTTTATGGAGCTTTTTCAAATACCTTATACCTTCAACATAGGGGAAAGTTAGGTTACAGTAGCATAGGGAAACTCGTGATACCATAGGCTGGAGTTGGAAAGTTTAGGGCAGCCTAGAGAAGGTTGAAGAGAGAGGGTAGGGTAAGGAAGGTTAGAGTAGGATAGGTGAAATTAGGTTAGGGTAGGGTAAGGTAAAAATAATATCGTCAGTAGAGAAAAAGGGAGGAATCTCAAAGGTTTGTGATACATAGGATACAGCAGTCTATGAGAAATTGGACGTACACACCTGTCTGTGCTTATCATGCTATGGTTATCTTCGATAGACCCATAGGTTGGGTATAGATCTCTTTGTAAAACCCTTTCTTCATCATTGGCAGACAGAACACCATACCCAATATTGTTTCTCATAATTGCCTTTCTACACACCCTTTCATATCAGTTCCCTAAAGAAACCAATTAAGTTTTAACATATAAAGTTTGCTGTAATTTTCTGTTTGAAGCTGTTCACTGAAAACAGAATGAGTCAATGTAACCATGTATTAAGAATTATACAATAAAAAGAAAGTCGATCATGATTCTCGTATTTCATCCTCAGTATATTAAATGTCCTAATACAAAGTTCAATCCGTCAGTTATATAAACAAAAAGCGTTCTACGTTTTCTTTAATGTGTATAAAATAAACATTAGATTCAAAACATAAACAACAGATCGTAGATTATTTTTCAATCGTACAAAGCCAGCTGATCTCATTTGGTGTAAATGTTTTCTGAAAAACACTCCAAACACACTTGCACAAAGGTTACTTTGTTCTACGAATACCGGTATGCTGAATTACCATAAAGCAATAGGTCTAATCTCTTACAAAGTACATATGTTGACTGAATATTGATATTTGAGATAACAAATTATACTAGTCTGTCGTGTCTTACTACCATCATTCTAATTAGTATTTGGAATTTATAAAACAGTCCCTTGATTTTACGCAAACACCAGTCTTATATCTTACAAAACACATATGTCAACACAGTATTGCGTATGGGATAACAAATTACGCTTCTAATTGAAATTTAAAAACTTCTAATTGGAATTCAAAAACTACCAATTGATCTTACTACGATAAGACCAGGTTCAACACAGATGTGTTGACTGAGTATTGATATTTGAGACAAAAAATTGTGCGTGTTAGTTGTGGTGTACTATCATTTAACATATTTGAAATTTACAAAAATGCCCATTGGTTTTACTTCAGTAAGATCATGTCAAAATTTTCCAAAACACAATATAATGTTAACAGAGCATTGAAATTTGAGATAACAAATAGTAAGTTAGTTTGTTGCTGTCTACTATCATTTAAGTGTTTGAAATTTCAAGACTACCCAGTGATGTTATTTCAGTAGGCTAAAAAACAATAAAATTATTTCAAGTAAGAATTGAGGATTCAATACATGCTTTTTTTTAACTTGGCATTCTTATTTCTTATTTCTTCGTCATTATTTTAGACCTGTTGCTCCTACTTTGTTCTACAAATCAACCTTAATCATAACTACTACACTACACTTTGCTGATGCAAAAACTTTGCCCAACGCGTTTCATCTCTTCGATTAGGCAAATTTTATACTTACTCAGCAGATTTAGCCAACTTAGCCTATAAATTATGTGAGCGTAGAAGTACTAAATTTATAAAATAAGTAATATGACAAATAAGTCCTACATAGCAGCAACTAAAGGAGGAAAAAAGCACCAGTGGAATTTACAATACAATACATTATTTAACATTTACAAAATTGTAAATGAATTTTCATGTAAACGGTTTAAAAAGGGATTGTAAAGGGAAAAAACTAAATAAGTACAAAATACGTAATAAAAAATGTAAAGCAAGGAGAAAGCAATGGATAAAGGAAAATAACTGAAATAAAAATTAAAACTTTGAAAGCTTTGTATTGATGTATTTGCTCATTTAAAATGTTGTTGCATTGGTTGTGATTTAATTTCACCTTTAGCCGAATTGGTCAAATGTGAGTCTGGGAGATGACATTGCAGGTTAAACTTTACAAATATGAAAGCTATAGGTATAATTAGGGTGAATTTTGTGAAAAGTTATGCTACTTTTGACTGTTAAACTAATAATATTTATCAAAACGCCAAATTTATTGTTTTAGCAGTATTAAATCCTAAACCAAACAATGTCACCCAGGGGAATTAAGAGGGAAATCCATGATTGTGGGAAGAATAAACATGAATAACTTTAATCCAGAGTTAATTGTTCTCTTTATACAAAGATGCATAAAAGCATAAATTATCCTAAATTAAAAAAAAGATTTAAGCTTAAGGATAACCATATTTTTTAGGGGAAATAGCTGTAAAATGATAATCATACCTACTGTAGACCTCGAGCAGAGCTACATGCTTATAAAAAAAATTTACATTCATCTGAGTAATGAAAATTTTGGTACAGTAAAGATTCAGTGAGTGCAAATTATTCCACGCCTGTAATTTATTTAGAATTTTAAAAATAGTTATGCCAGACTACAAAACTGTTCAGATCCGCAATGTCCACAAAATTCCCAATTTCTGTGGGTTGGCAGAATTTTGCAGGTTGGCTTACACTAGCGCCATCCTGCCAAAGTTATCAATAAGATTAGTTAAAAAACATAAAAAACACAGCAAATACTAAATTTTATTGAAGATTTCATAGCCATTCAATATTTTACAGGAAAGTACTTACATATATACTGTATACTGTAAGTATTGAAAAACAATTGCACCGGAAAAGTTTTTTTAATTTTTTCCTTTACTCTACATTCAAGTTTTTTCATGGAGTTAAACCTAAGGTTTAAGTCTTACAATTTCACTCCAGTCAACTCACAATAATTAATTAATAATGAATCTGTAGTCAAACATACAGGCTCCTAACATAACCTTGACATGCAACTAGCTCTCATAATCCTGCCTTAAGAGTTGTAGCTAGGCTTTAGGTTAGGCTAGGCTATGATGCTAGGCTAGGTCAGGTGCTAGGCTTTGGGGTGTGGCACACAAACTAGGCAGCTATGTGCTCCCAGGCTATAAAGGCCAGAGTAAAATTTATTCTAACTCTCTGCCCATCAAGGAAAGTCACAACAAATTCTTGATCGTGATATCAACTGCTGGGGATTGCTGAAAATAACTTAAAAAATCAAATTTGTCGGGGATACTGGCAGGACAACAGCTGGGTTACCAGCAGCTAAAAACTGATTCATTGGGGATACTAGCATGATAAGATTTTAAACACTTTTATTAGTCAGGGTTACCAGCATGATTAGATTTTAAACAATTTTATTCATCTGGGTTTCGGCATAATTAGAGCTGGGGTTACTAGCCGCTAAAAACTGATTTGTCAGGGATACCGGCATAATAAGAGCTGGGGTTACCATCAGCTAAAAACTGATTCATCGGGGATACCGGCATGATAAGATTTTAAATACTTTCATTCATCAGGGTTACCAGCATGATAAGATTTCAAGCTCTTTTATGGGTTGGGGATACCGGCATGATAAGATTTCAAACTCTTTTATTCGTTGGGATACCGGCATGATAAAAGCTGGGGTCACCAACAGCTAAAAACAGATTCATCAGGGAAACCTGTATGATAAGGTTTTAAAAACTTTTTTTCTTCTGGATTACCGACATGATAAGGGCTGGGGTTACAAGCAGGAATAGATGCGTGGGGGTACCGGCATGTACCAGCACGACTACAAATAAAAGTTTATTTATCTCGGCATCTAGCACAAACTATCCCAGGTGAACGCAGTGGCTCATCTACATCCCTAAACTCACATTATTGTACTATATACGGTTGATTATTAATGTCAAGAATATTCGAAAGGTAGAAATTATTACTAATGTCAAACGTCTTGTATAGCTTTGTGTTCTGTCAAGTTTGAGGCAATTAACTGATGGTTTGCTATGTCTCAAGATATAAGTCAAAACTTGAATCTAAGATTCCAAATATGGTTAGATTATAGATTTTGGCTAATAAGTAACAATGTTAAATTTTCATCCTTTCTCTTTCATGAAAACAGAAAACGATTTATACAAGTATCCCTTTAAGCCACCGGTTGAAATGTTTTTCAGCCAGTCTAGATTGCTGTTATTAAAATTTAATTTTTTTCTGTCAAAGTGGCCTTAAACATGATCTGTTTAATGCAAGGGACAACTTCACTTTAATCCCAAATCTATTTCTCACAATTTCAAATTACAAAATTCACACAACTCCTCGCTTTTTCGTGCAGTTTCAAACTGAATTTGGCATACTTCCGAAATTCAATATTGAAATTCCAAATTACACAATTCCTTCCACAGGAAAAGGGAGCTCAAATTATTTTACTGGTAAAATTACTGGTTTTACCAGCAAATTCACTGGTAATTTACCGGTAACACATTCATTGTATTTGTATTAGAACTTTGGTAATTTACCAGTAAGTACTATACTGGTAAGTCCACCGGTAAACAAACTAATTACCAGTAATTTCGAACCTCTTTTTCCTGTAGAACGTCATTTATGTCCTACAATCAAATTGATTAAACAGGTTTGAGATTTACATGTACATACTCACTAGTCTGTGGTTGTTGAAGTTATCTCAATCTAACTTCAACTTTGTACGAAAAAATTACAAAATTCAATGAAAAGAATGCGCGAAGTTTGCCTTTTGGAGCTATTTAAGTCTGGAACATACCATCATTTTGTCTGTTCATCCAATAGTTCATCCTTATTTGGAACACTTTCTGATAAGTTTTGAAACTCAAAGCTCAACGTACAAACTCTCCACATCGCGAACGCTCTCAGTATAAACTTGCCGATAGTGCAACCAACTTAACAACTTTACAATCTTTGAAAGCTTATAGCTCTAAGATTATTCAAGAGCTGCAAGGATAGGATAGGATACATAATTGACTGCCTTTGAGGTCTATATAATATAGACTTATCGGGCTGAAGCCTCAGCAGACAGAGTGAGTGTGCACTTATTCATTAACTGGTAAACCATCCCAAAACGTCAAAAACAAAGAAGTTTTATTTTATTTCAGACAGAAATGAGACTTTCAAGCTCTCCCCTAAATTTGAAGAAAAAATGACTTCAGTCAGATTTGAACCATCAAACATATAATTACGAACCAAGCTTGCTAACCATTAGACCACAGGGCCATTACAAAGTGATTGATTTCAACAGGATGTGGAGAGTTTGTAGTTGAGCTTCGAGTTTCAAAACTTGAAAATCAAATTAAATAAGAAAGTGTCATTTTATGTGTCAACGTTTTTTGCAATTTCAAAACAATCTTTGAAGAAGTTTGACTTATATATGATTTTTCATCAACCATCATTTCTTACCGGAAATGTTTGTTGCTGCGGTCTTTTACGTCATGCATTATTTCGTCATTTTTCAAGTTATTTGTGCTTTCTTAGCCTTTGTTCTAATTTGATCATTAGCGCTTTCACTCGTGGTATGTTTTCTATTCCCTTGAGGATCTATTGTTTTTCTATAGGGTCTCTTTGTTCTAGTTACGTCTATCTAGTTATCGTTACCATGGGTTATTAGAGCATTCATATTTCGATATATATTCACTAGGGCAATTAACGGCAGAATTTCTAATTTATATTATATAAATGTAGATAGGCGTATGGAGAGAGACGTGAGACATTTGTGGTGAGATGCTAGTCATGTCATTTGTCAGTGGCAAAACTTAAGTTTTTTAGTAAGTTATTTTTATCTACTCAGTTTGTATCTTTGGTAGTCTATTCTATTTTACTTGGATACCTAGGCTTTAGTTCTTGCTATGTCGGCCCTCACAATGTGCTTTATTATTTTTTATTAACTTCTTGGTCTCTGACATGTTTAGTTGTTGCAACCATGCTGTTTTCTCGCATAGATGTGTGGGGAAGAAGTAAGTGATTTTGATATTTACACATGGTGCACACTCAAATTTTCAAGAACTGCAGGGTCATTCCATGCCAAATCAACCAAAAAAAATTGAAAATGTAACCCATGGTCTCAGAATTTGCTGAAATTTTGCATACAAGCGTGTATTAATGAGATAAACTAATATTCCAAATTTCAGCTCAAAAGGCCAAGCGGTTCCTGAGATATAGACACTCAGTCCCAGGCTCTTTTAGGCATTTTTTTCAGCGCACTTAGGACTTTTCATATTATTGGTCACGGAAACTTGAATAAATCAAGAAATATTTGAGCAATTCAGGTGAAATTTGGTACCTTTGAACTTTTGAGTATGAGGAATCCAAAAATCATATTTAAATTGCCTGATAACAATCACATCACATATATGTAAAATATTGGTTTGAAATATACTGGTATAGTTTTTCTTATAACAAAGTGTGCTCACAAAAAACGCTATAACATATGTTGCTCTAAATTTAAAGTGTAAATGTGTTTATAACTTGATAGCATATACTTTAAGGTATCTCTAGCCTAAAAATCTCCATGGTAAAATTATTCTATGTGGAGATACATAGTTTTTAAATTATAGGTAAAATATGCATAATTTTGAGCTATGCTCAACTAGCTGTACGTGCATAACTGTTATAATACCAAAACGTACATCATTTTATTGAAGCAGCCATTGAAAAAATACAAACATTAAGTAAAACCTCTTTTATTATAGATATTTACTGCCCTAGAAATTTAAAATTTTTGTTGATCTTTGTTACTTTCTCGTCAGATATTGTGTACTGTCTGCCCGTTGCTGTTCTAAAACTATTGTCTTTACACAATATCAGATTGTTTCATTTGTCAATGATGTATGGCCAACTGAAGGATGCAGTGGGAAGAATAGGTTGCACAAAGCTAATCAGCACATCTTTATAATTTTTTTCACTCAATTAAGTGGTCTCACAGCTGACTCATATATTGCAACTGCTCAAGCAAATTATCTCAAAGGATTTAAAGAAACTGTAGGTGATTCAGATGTTATTATTCTAGGTGATTTTGCAGAGAACACATACAGCTAGTTGAGCATAGCTCAAAATTATGCAAAATTTACCTATAATTTAAAAACTATGTATCTCCACATAGAAAAATTTTACCATGGAGATTTTTAGGCTAGAGATACCTTAAAACACATTTACACTTTAAATTTAGAGCAACATATATTATAGAGTTTTTTGTAAGCACACTCTGTTATAAGAAAAAATATACCAGTATATTTCAAACCAATATTTTACATACCGTAAATGCTCGAATTAGCCCCCTGGGCGCTTACTTAAAATTTAGACTTTTTGGGTGGGCGCTTATTCGAGAGGGGCGCTTATAAAAAAACTGAATTTTCAAACATTTAACACAACAATCTTTTTTTCCAAATAACTGCAAGACATAAACAAAATATACATATGGAGCTTCAAAATCAGTTCTTT
>JAUBWS010087053.1:0-11939 GCA_032270445.1 Darlingtonia californica | reverse complement strand
CAAGTATGTTTTTTTTGGTTAGTTACATTGTACTGTTTGGTGCTTAATAGACGTCCGCCCCCCCCCCCCCCCTTAGACCCCTACTGAGCTCATCTTTAAAATTTCGTTTCCACCTACCCCACTTATTCCAACACCCCCCCCCCCCCCCTCCCCTTCTTTTAGACACCAGAGAGTGTATGCAAAAAGAATTCATGCTTAAGTAATTGGCTGAATATTGTGAGTCAAAATAAAATGAAAAATAGACATTACAAAAATACAGCATTGGCGACAAAAAAGTTTCCGTATGGTAATTTTTATCTATCGTCAAAGTAATGTAGTACTCTATAACAAATACATTTTAAAGAATTAGCGATGATAAAATAGTTTTTTCAATTCAACAGCAACAGCCTTTTGGAAAAAGATATAAATGATTGCATCGACAATGAATCCAAAAGGATAAAAGTTTCTTAGTATATTAAACATAGTGAGTGATAGCGAAGTAGAGGGAAAACACAGCACCGTATCCCAAAAATAAATCTGGTCCGGAACCAGCCAAAACAGAACAAACGTTATAATCAATAGTGTTGGCGTGAAAAAGCCTTTCTTCAAATTGCGAAACTTCTTGACACCCTCGAAGTGTTTACTCTTAAAAGTACCAGGCGATACATTGTCCATTTCTTGGATAGATGTTTCTTGGGACCTTTCAGCCTGGTTGATTGATCGTTCGATACCGTGGATTTGATGGCGATTCTGCCGTATTTTGTGGAAGAAATATGCATAAGTTATACTGGCAACAATCAGAAACGAAAAATCCAAAAATGACCACAAATACAAGGTTGTTCCTATATGCACGTCATTATCGGGAACGTAGAAAAACACGATGCATATCAATGCGGAGATAATAAAGACAGCGAGCAATGAGATTTTTGTTTTCTTCACGGACCAAAGAAGCGGGTACCTAATATTGAGGTACACTGATAGGAAGCGATCAAAAGTCAATAGCACCATAATACTGATATACCAAGTGTATATTCCAGTGACTCCAATAATGTAGACACTGTTGCTAGGTTCTTGTAACTGGTAGTAAGAAAGGAACCGTAGAAGGACAAACACGGCTGATGTAATGATCTCGCAAACGCTCAGGGTGACCAAGTACAGTCGTTGTGTTTGGCTGAACAAATGGCATTCAGGTACTCGATACAGAAGCATCAAACCGATGCAATGGAGCATAGCCCCGATTATGTATAACGCAATATTTACTGAGTCGCCGACCTCCATCTTGTCTTCAAATGCACTTTCAATATAAGGAAAACCATTTAAGTTAATTCCCTTTTATAAGGGGTTTCCGAAAAAAAATTGAAAATGGAAATAAAATTCCAAAGGTGTGATTTTCATCACCTGAAAACAGGATCGACCCAATATTAATTGGAATATTCCCATTTCTTTTGTTCCTTGCTTTAGATGACGTATAAATGAATTTATAATAGAGATGTTGGACGCAAAAAGTTAATAATGGAAGAATAGAACAAAAATTTCCAAGACCAGAATGTGACAAAAAGCGGTGAATAAATTGAGATATTTTGTTCAGTCAAAAATATGTATATATTAATCTCATTTGATAAAGTAATGTTCGTTACGAATAATTATATATTTATTACTGTTCACCCCTTGGGATGTTTGAAGAAAAGGAAGTTAATGACTAGTTATGATTCTATTGGAATCAGGGAGTTCGCAAATTGAAAACAACTCAAAGGATGCAGTACAATTTCGGATATTCTTGTTGATACCCCCCAGTTGTAGTATTTAGGAAAATTTTAGTTTAGAATAATTTCAAGCTTACACTGTTGCAAGGTTACTTGTCTAAATTAAAGGAACTACGAAGTTAAGGAGAAGAAAACGGGCACTCGTTACCGCGCGTCAACGTAATTCCGCCCGCTCGTTTACGGCTTTTATCTGCACTGTACCAAAGTTTGTGCTCAATGGGAAATCGATATTTCTCGGATCACTTTTTCTAGAAGTATCTCAAATTCACCTCAGTTTTATATTAGTTTTGATAGGCTGGTAATTTCTCCCATATTTTTTATCACACAATATCTTTCTAACTGTGCGCATGGGATTTTCGAAAAAAGTTATTATGTATGTTAAGGAGGCGAATTACAAAAGCATAAAAGATAAGAAAAATTATATATGAAGGAAAAAGAATTGCAGGCAAAATTCTTTTTTATTTCTCGATGAAATATACACTTTGGACTATAATTTAGTACAACTTGGTATAAGTTGCTAACTTTCGAAAAACCATTAACTTTGTGTATCCTTGATGGGGTTGTTATTTTAACAAATTCAAAATAATTTGTTCGAATATTTAGTCCAAATTTTGAGGGAATTTTTCAACAAAGAGCAAAACAAAACGTCTAAAACTTGTATAAAATGGGAAAATATTTCCACTAATGGTACGATTCTTGAGGATTTGGCAGCACATACCCGTCAATTCAGGTTAGTATCCCACTATGTGTACAACATATCAACATGGACATTTGCACATATCTATATCATCAAAATAGAAATCAAATGATAAAATAATCTCGATAGAATAATGAGTCGTGACTTTACATCATAAAGGAAATTGTCAAGAGATATATTATGACATGATAGCTTTACTTAGCCTCAGAAAGTTAGTTAAACTAACAATCAATGCGATTTGAAGGTTACACGCTTTTTTATAAGCATATGGAATTTTGAGTTCAGACTTAAATAAGCTTATGTTGAAACGCAATGACCTCTAGATATACATCGTAATCACTCATGATTATAGGCTTCAATTGTTTCTGGAGCTAAACTCCTTCATTTGGTATATTCAGTTCCTTAAAAACCCTTCCAAACCCGAGATTGCTAAAAAATTCAGACTCGAATCTCCGCAACAAAGACGTGTAGTATATATAATATAATACTTCAAGCTATTCATCCTTGTGCCTTTAACAGGTTGTAGATAACACTATACAGGTTATAAATTTAGCATCGATATTAATCAATCGATAATCGTATTTATGCAGAGCATTGAAGGTTTTTTGTTTTCAACAACAGTTTTGAAGAAATTCGCTATTTTTGGACTTAGTTTATTTCATGATTCTAGGTGTTTATTCAGGGGCCCAGGACCGTAAACAAAACGATTTTGTCTAAATTATGACAGGAAGTTTCCAGTCCAAGATGGCGAAAAATCAATTTATTCAAAGGCCTATATTTCGTGATGCGCGGGGGTTCTGAAAGAACGTTTAATTTGAAATAACTCACGCTTTAGCAAACAAACTGTTATTCTTTGAATTTTCTATTTGAATTACTATATTTCATTGAAATGAAAAGCACAAAAATCTTGTTCTTTATGACCAATTTTGGTTTGTTTTTATGTGAGAGGGGAGTTCGTTTAGTTAAATACCAATTACCCTTCATAACGGCTTCATAACATGCAATTATTTTCGAATGTAGTCCAAAAATCAAAGTTTTCCCTCATTAGATTATAAGATAGCTGAACTCCCTAATTGAAAATCTTGGTTAGTTCTATGAAGGATCTTTGAAGATCTTTTCGAAAGTTTTTGTTTGCCATATCTTAATCAGAATCTCTCAAGATCTTTAACGGTCTTGAAAGATTCGTAGGAACATTATTTACAGACCTTTCAAAGATTTTCAACCAATTCTGGATGGCCATTTTCCGCCACCTGTAGGACAAACATAGTCTGTGCCCTGCTAAAAACTTTCCCAAACCTCATATTAGTTTCAACCCAGTGCCGATGACACACATCCTTTTTATGAAGTTTAAAAATTCTTAAGGTCCTGGACCACTACGTAGTGCTAGGAACTCCACGACACATGCACCAGGGAGCGGTCCCCGGTCTAGTCAGATTGCAGACCTTATAACGAATCGCGCAGCACACGCGAATTAAGCTTCGCACGTGGTGAGGTCTGCGATCAGACTATCCCCGATCAAGAAATAGACCATGTCTATGTTTCCCAAAATGTTGAAATTTCCCGGCACATAAGAGGTTAATATAGCTACATTGATAGAACCAGTACAACTTGTTCAATTGAATAATAACATTAAGTACCTAAAATTGTTACAGCTTAAAAACATTGTGGCATTCAAAACATCAATCAGAAATGTTACCAACAATTTTATATGTTTACAATATATTTCGACATTTGTTACAATATCACTTAAACTTGTTTTCTGTTTTTTATACTTATTTAAGATTACGAGACTGCGCATATGAATAAGACATTAAAATGCAATATGCAAAAGAAGCGATATCTGATGAACGGGTTGGTCTTCAATTTTCTAGAGGGCAAGAACAATTTAGTTTAAACATAATTCCTGAACACACGGAGTACAAATTTTTCATTTTCTGGAAAAGCCAATTTGGACCCACTAGATCTGAAAAAAAGTAATTGGCTACTTTTAGTGTGACCATGCCTTTTTCTAAGTATGCAAGTGAAACGTGTGAACCTTATTGTCATAACGCATGCTACACCGGGTCCGAAATGGGTGAAATTTTACGACTTGAGAACTCATATCTGCTTTGCTGTTATCAAAGTTTGTTTTCTAAATCATTGCACTAAATCTATAAATTAGTGCAATTTTACGTACTTCACGCAAATCAATAATATTGGTATCGTTGGATAGATTCGACAGAGTGGAACATTTTTGTAAACTTTTTATTTCAAAAACAAAAACGTTCAAAACTTTTTATTGAAATAACGGTACTGCAATTTTTCATGATGGAAGAGGAAATTTTTCGCAATTTCATCCTTCGTTAATGCAAAGTTACTACAGTAATATGGAGCTATTTTTCATAAAAACGAGCAAAACAACAGGGTTTTTCACCAGATATTAGTGAAAAAAACCTAATAAAGTGCGTTCCCCTAAATGTAAAGATGGTAAAACATTATTATAGAATATTGGTATTTTCTTATTACAAAAAACTATTACACCAATTAGAGATTAAGCTCTCAAAAATTGAGAAAATCCAAAATAAAAAAAGAATTGCTATTCACGCTGATTTAACCAGATAATATCCCGCTATATATAACTCAATTTCAAATTCTCAGATAAGACGGAGCTTTACTACACATTTAATCGCTTTATTGAGAGTCCAATTCAATAAATTACTGTTCAAGTATTTATTGATCATATGATAGAATAAGTAGATTGTAGTTGAATAAAATTATGTTTTAAGCGCTTTCGCATAAAAGCCAAACTTTGTTTGTGAAATGTAGCGTGTACCTGACCGCCGCACCGGTACGGTAAAATTTGATTTCCCGCGAAACGTTGTACGTGTTCTACACATGTAGAGTCTGGTACAGGCTAGTGAAATGTCAATACTGCCTATATCTCTTTTATTAACACCTACTTTGCTTAAATAAAGACCTTCTTTTTATGAAAAAAACTCTTTTTCGGTGTAAATTACTTTGCTTTTATATGAAACATACGTATAGGAAATATGGAAATGAAAATACTAAGGAAATCAGAAACATAAAATCAAGGTAAATTAACCCTTACAGACCAGAAATGTACATATACGCTCAGATATGGCAAAAATATGGCTATTTCTTTCCCACTTTTTCTTCTTTTTTTGTCCATTGGGTTCAAGACCTTTATAATTGCTGAACGCTGGCAAATGCCTCGTTCAACCTATATATTTTCTGAAAAGCAAAGAGAAAGCTTTCTTCTCATGCTAATGTAACTAAAGTCGAATTCAAAATACCTAAAACTAAAATTGAAAAAGCTTTTAACTTTTTAACTAATGAACAAAATTGACCTTTTTATTGAAGCAGTAAAAGTGTTTCATATTTTCACGATTGAAACCTGTATCTTTTGCAATTTCAAATACTGTATGAAAAAAAAATTGTTTGAATATCTTTCCTTCAATGCAGATTTATAACCAAAAGTTTAAAGGTCATTGTCATTGGCATTGTCAATTTTATTCAGTAGTTAAATTAATTATAGTCTCAGGTATTTTGAAATAGACTTTAGTTTATTACTTTCCTAATGTTTTCTTTCTTTAAAATCAGTGGCGGCCTGGCGTATTTCTTCCCCTGGATTGAAATTGAAAATGGGCCCCACAATGTTTTTCCATTATGGCGCCCCTTTATTCCAAATTATACGGCCAATCAAGATGACTGTGTAACAGTGGATTCACAGGCCTTGATCTATGAATTTGGGTAATGAGGGCATTCTAAGATACAGTCACCTGAAGGGCCAACACGATTGGCCTTGAGGGTTAAGAAAAATTCATGTTTTGAATATGTAGATCACCGCATTGCTTTTGACCACAAGTAATACAAATAGCGAGGTTAGGCAAACCAAAATCTACGGTGTAAAATGTTAAGCAGCCGTTCTGGAAATTAGCATGCCAAGCAACTTTCAGCAGCACAATCGATCATTGTCTAAGTTCGGTTGCCGGTAACTCGTAGATCTTGGTTTGCTTAACCTCACTATTGACAAAAAAACACATAGAGGCAGCTTTAACAAATTAGATATTTTTTTATTAAAATCAGAATTCAATTATCATTTAACTGCCAATTAAACTCAATTAGGTAAATATGCAGTGTGTCCTGAAAAAAACGGAACCCAAACTTTAGGGCAACTATATTTTTTGAAATTTATAGTTAGTAAATGCGATTTTTATACCAGAAAGAAGAAAATGTCATGCTCTTTTCAAATATATAAACTCTAATTTGACACAAAAAATATTTGGACAATATATAATTTCTTACCACGAGACCTATCAATTTCGAATCTATAACGATCAATTAAGAAAAAACTGAATAAAGATTAATGACCCGATTAAAAAAAACAAAAAAAAACGCTATCAAATCGTAACTGTAACATAACGCTACATTTACATTAACAAGACTTTCTTCTTTAAGAATCGTATAATAAATTAAAAAAATTCTAAACAAGACATTTTTTAATTAAATACCCTATTCAAGCTTTCAGGGAGTAGTGCGGATAAGTTATCATAGAGTAAAAATTTAACTTTACGTACAGTTCACATGATGAATAAAAAATTTATGTCTTTATCAGTCATTTCCGTGACACACTTAACACAGCAAAAAAAAAATACAGGGCGTCCCAAAAAAATGTAGACTCTTGTAGAAAATGTTATGAGAATTCATCAAAAGTACCGCATCTCAAAACAAAGGAGAAACTAAAAGTTTTGTATGCTATTGCTAATGACATTTTTACAAGAGGCTACATTTTTATGGGACACCCTGTAAATCAACTCGACTTAAACTAAGATTTATAACTCATTAAATTTTGAGTTTATTGATCATTATGAACTTAATGACCGTACCGAGAAAAAGAAACCTGAATGTGTGGCGAAAATTTTACTTTCCCAAGGTAAAACAGATATTATTGAAAAGCTTAAGACAATATCTTCCTAATAGTATAAAAACCGCAAAGAATAAATAAAATATTCAAAAACTTATAACTTTTTTAAACTTAGGTTCCGTTTTTTCAGGACACACACACTGCCCACTACTGTATAATTCGAAGCTAGCATGGCTAGGCCCATACTTTGTTTTGTATATTTTCATATTAGTCATTAGACTAAAATATGTACACTTTTTTGGTGAAATCTGCAATGCTGGACAAAATATTTGGAAAAACTTTTTTTTCGTTTTTGAAATCTGGGAAAATAGTTTCGCTGAAAACAATTACTTTTACTTTTTGGAATAGATTGAGTTAAATTGATAATTAAGCGATGATTAATCGATAATTAGGAATTTTACCAAGAACATTTACTTAAATTAGAATAATGAGTTCGAATGCTTTTATGTCATTTTTGAAATCTAGGAAAAGTTTCTATCGATTTTTATACTCATTTAGCTATTTTGAAGACATTAGCATGCTTGAAAATTGATTGACAAATAAGAACAATGAACTTAATCACTGTACATAGTTTCGCTGAAAACAAATACTTTTAAATTCTGGAATAGATTGAGTTAAATTGATAATTAATCGATGATTAATCGATAATTAGGAATTTTACCAAGAACATTTACTTAAATTAGAATAATGAGTTTCTATTTCCTAGAAAAATACAATTATCACAAAGTGTGAGAAAAGGGATCACAAAATGTGACAGGCGTCTGGATTGCAAATTGCGACAATAGTGGATTACAAAGTGCGTTAGGTTTAAGATTACAAAGTGCGACAACTTGGGTTACAAAGTGCGAAGAAATGGATATCAAAGATCGATGGTATTACAAAGTGCGACAATACAGACGGCTGCTTTGAAATTTACATACGCCAAGATTTTTACGACATGTAAGAATTCATTACACTGTGTAATAAATTCCACTTATGACATGGAAGAATCTATTACACGGTGTAGTGGCTTCCACTTTATAGCATGACAGATTCTATTACGCGGTGCAGTGGCTTCCACTTTATGGCTTAAAAGATTTTATTACACGGTACAGTGGCTTCCACTTTATGACATGGAAGAATCTATTACGCGGTGCAGTGGCTTCAACTTTCCGATATGAAAAGATGTATTACATAGTGTAGTGACGCCCACCTTATGTTACACTTTGTAGTGGCTTCCACCTTATGACAGGGGAGGGGCGTTCAGCCCCATAAACTACCAGCAGTTACGGCCCTGTAGCATTTTCTTAGAATTTTCAAGCGATCTATTCCCCCTATGGCTACAACTAACAATGGATTCACGAAACGTTAAAAGTAAATTCAAACGTCCCAGAGATCGGAATGGAAAGAAATTTTCATATCAAGCGAAAAATAATAAAAGCGTTACGACGAATATGGCGCCCCTTAAGTTCCGGCGCCTTCTGATTTGCATCGCTCCGCTAGGGCGCTTGCCCCACTGCCCCACCCGGCCAGGCCGCCAATGTTTCAAATCCAAATTTGAATTTTGAGTAGTGTTAAAAAATACATGAAAATTTGGACCATTTTAAACAGGTTGAGTCTGTTATAAAAATAAAGAAAATAGTTTTTTTACAAAAATCATAACCTGTAGAAAAAAAATTCAAATATCTATATATTAGAAACGAAAACGAAAAGGGTATCAAATATCATCAGGGGGTCAGCACAAAGTTATTGGATTTTTCAAGGGTTTCAAGGATAACGATTTGTTGAAATTTCAGTGTTTCAAGGATTTTCGATTGTTCGATTTGTTACCTATGAAAACCAAATGTAAAACAAACAAACAAACAAACAAACAAACCGACTTCACATTTAAAGTCTTGTCAATAAGACCAGGACGATCGCGCTCGCGATGGCAGACACACACGCAAATCTATTTGCCTGCACGATGGACCGCTCAGGCAGTATCGTAAATCGCACGGGTATACTAAAGGTTCAATATCTGAAAGAGTTATACTAAGTCATTAATTTAATAAAATAACCCCCCCCCCCCCCCCCCAAAAAAAAGCCAATCAAAATATCGCGCGGGCACAACGTACTTTAACAGATTTGCATGCGCAATAACAGTGCAGGCACAATGTTTTTAATAACAAGTCTAATTTACAAGCATCATTTATTTTAAAATGAAAAAAGACAAAGTCTTTTCACAGTAAATATCAAAAGGAAAAACTACAGTGTTATCGAATGACACTTTTTAGCAATCCAAATTCTGGTTCCAGGCCGGAAACGAGAGAATTTAATCTGGTGGGGCCTGATGAGTTACCCGAAGGGCTTCCATGGTTGGCCCTGAGAGGTAAGAAAATTTTGAATTTTAGAGCTTCTAATTTTCGGGAAAAATGCACTGTTTTTTGTTCCGGCAATTCAGTTTTTCAAGGGTTTCAAGTGTTCAAAATTAGAGTTTCAAGGGTCACAAAAAATTTCTTGGATTTTCCAGGGTTTCAAGGGTTTTTTCAAGGGAGCAAAAAAATTTTCAAGAGTTTCACGGATTTCAAGCGTCGCTGGCCACCATGTAACATTCAGAAACAAGTTAAGAATCATTTTAAGTTTGAGCCCTTTTGACAATGCTGAGCAAGTAAAAACCTTGTGGGTATTAGTCGATCAGTATTAAAGCAGAGGGAAGGAAAGAGTCCCATCAATTTGAGCCAAAGTTTGTCACTGTTGTTGCTATTTACTGTGTGTAGTATTTCATATGTCAAACAACGTTGCGCAGGGGTATAATGCTTTAGTGGAGGCAAATAGATTTCTAGTTCCTTGGTGGAAGCTAATAAACAACATACAACTAATTCCAGACTTTTCGTAAGTTTTCAGTCGCTTCCTTCCAAATCCAAAGATTCTAAAACTTCAAACTCATATCTCACCTTCGTGAGATGCGTTCCAGCTGGTCCCCCCTCTCAATCCTGCTGTTCTGAGCGCTTTTAGAACAAGTGTGTTATACAATACTTAAAATATACTTTTGGCTGTTATTTTCCCTAATTTACCAAACTTTTACCAGCTAGCTATGTACTTTTCAGATTCTTAAACTCATACTTATGCTCTGTGCTTCGGTATAACGCAATTTTTCATGATTCAAGTTTTTTCATCTTTGATTACACCCTGGTAATGAATAAGTCGAATATATGTGCTTCTTTTTTCCCATCAATACATCCCTTTTGGTTACAAATATCCATTTTGGTTAATTCCTATCTTAGTGTTTGTTTCTCAACTTAAAATAGGCGTGGTATGACTTAAATACATATAATTATCAACTGCAGAGCTACAAATAATATGACAACTTTCTTATTCAAATGTATTACCCTTTCTGAGAATATCTTTCTACGAAAATCATTGTTGCGTTCATACTGAATGCTATAAATAGAGCCTTAACCTTGCATCGAACTTCTATGGACCAAGTATGGAAGCTTCATACAGACAGACTTTTGGGTGAATGTTGAATATTTCTTGATCGATCGGCAAGACCGTTCCTGCAACAGAATACCTTATTGGACAAAAAGAGGTTTTGAGACAAATTCTTCACTCGGCAAAGTTTTTTGTCTGACAAAGGTGACGAAAATTTAATAAATATCATTTTAAATAAAAATCACACGAATCATAGTACCTATAATGTTTAAAGCAAGCAAAATTTGAGTCTACTAACTTTTTCGTAGGACAAAATCTTCGTCAGCTAGGGGAAATTTCATTTCTTTGGTCCGACAGGATATTGTCCGATAAAGTAGCTCAGAACTGTTGCACCAGTTGGATTAAGACTTGTAGTCTTGCTACCTGTGTAGCTTTGTAGCTACCCTAAGGACCCAAATAAACGTCCCCCTCCCCCCGTTTATATATATAGCTTTCCACATAGTAGAGTGATGAATGAATACTTTTATTTTCATACTATATAAAACAAGACTCTTTGTCTTTTGCGTTTACTGTATACTTATATTGGTTTTAGTTTCTACTGGATTTGATAAAAAGTATATCAGAGCAGCATGGAAGATGAAAACCAATGCAAGCCACATGAACTTTATTTGGAAAATATCAGATTGCGAGAAGATCATGACCATGAAAAAGGAACTGCAGTCAGTAGCAGGAAGAGACCATCTTGCTGGACAATTTTCTGTCGCCTTAGTTGTTATGCAACTGTATGCGTATGTGTTTTTATCATTACCGTATTAGCAACTATGCTTATGACTATGGTAATTCTTCCAAACATATCGAAATTGAAGTTGTTTTCAATGCAAAATGACATCAGAGTTCGTAGTGATCCATTCACAATCGGGAAAGTTGAAAGACAGGATGTTGAACTTTGCCAACTAAATCAGATGAAACGATCATTTCCAGATTTTGACTATGCTACATATGGCTACAACATAATGTATGGGTACCCTCTTGCTATAGGACATGACCCTGGCCTAACAAGACCCATCTTTGACGCCGATTACACTGAATCGAAGCAAACGGCTGATTGTAGATACCAAGTTCCACGAGGATATCATCTAGCACCTGATGTAGCATGCGTCACATCTTTTTCAAGTGAGGTTGCAAA
>JAUBWS010087031.1:0-11942 GCA_032270445.1 Darlingtonia californica | reverse complement strand
CTTCCCGCCCCCCGGCCCCCCGCCCCCCCCCCCCGCCCAGTACTGCCGAAGTCAAAATAACCCAGTACAGGTAGTGTAAAGACCATAACAAATCAATTTGAGTGCAAAAAAATGTCATAATGTTTAGATTACATGTTTCAAAATCAAAATAAGGTAATGTTTTGAGTATATGGTACTGTGGTGATGCACAGGTCACATTTTTGCTAGGAGCTGTGAAGCGGAGTAGAAAAACGCCCGTTGGTCACAACGGTAGATATTTTGCAGTTCACTGAACTGATTAAACATTCATGACATCCAAAATTCGACAACAGTTTTAAATAACTTTTTTCTTTTACAAGTCTATATCATTTACATCGTCAAGTATGCTGATCTAAGCGATGTAAAACGTTTTTAGTTCTGTACCACCTAAAGCTAAATTTCCACTTGTTAGGCCAGACTAACCTTATATTCCGATTCGTTATCTTCTGCCTGGCACACTTACACTTTAAAGGCTTAGGTGAAAGAAATTTATTTTTTTCCCGCAATCTTTAGAGCGATAGCGTGTCTTTGAAAATAAACCATCTGAATATCAGGTTAGATCAGCCCGAGTCGGAACGGTCAATATCACTGATTTGGTTCAAACTATGGTCTTTATTAACCCTTATTTTACCTGTTACCCGCTGGGAGGGTGAAAAAAAACCCTACTTTTTCCAAGTTACCAGGTTGGCGGGTGATAAAAATAATGCTTATTTCCGGGTGAATTTCGAAAGGCTATACGCTGAAACCTATTCAAGGATATTCTTGGATAAATTTCTCGCACTAAAAGTGGATGTTGCTGCTGATGTGTCAACCGACACTGCAGAAGAAAGTGAAAGTAGATCTGCAATAGCAACCGATGATGAATCTCATGATGAGCAACCACTTTCTAAAATCATCAAGGGTGAAATAAGAAGAGGTAGGATTTGTCGTCCAATTGACAAATGCAAACGGCATGGGTGCATCTAAGCCATTAAAACAATCTTCCGGTTGATATAGAGCCTCAACCTCAACCTCAACGTGGACGCGGGCGTGGGAAAACTAGAATACAACGTGCAAGAGGTCAACCTCATGGACAAGGGAGAGGAAGAGGTGGTGGAAGAGGAAGAGGAAGAGGACATGGTGGTGGCAGAGGAGCTGCTACAGTGGAAACAAAACCAGGAAAGGGTCCAACAGTTACGTGGAATAAGATTAATCAAGGCGACAACATTTCACTATTGAAAGAATTCAACTTTGCTGAAGTTGAGGGTTTGAAAATAAGAATGAACAAAGATAAAGATCAACCTTCTGTAATTAATGAGTTGATAATAGCCCTTCCACCTTTACCGGAGATTCCAAACATTGTCCCTAATGATGATATTGTTAGACTTGTGGGTAGACACTTCCCGTCAATCAAGAAAGCTGCTGAGAGTGCCAGTGACCAGCGACCAACCAAAATCTGCAGGGTTTGCTATGCCCAAGGTAAACGTACCAATAAAGGGAAGCCTTTGAAAACAGTATACATATGCACTGATTAACCAAGCAATCCAGGGTTACATCCGGAAACATGTTTTGAATTGTATCATATTTGTTTGAATTATGAGATTACCGCTGATGCTGAAAATTTGTGATAACTTTTTATGAAAACTTGGTTTACTTTTTGAAGTAGTTTTTCTTTGTTAATTAAGATTTAAAACAAAAACTTTCTATATTTACTTTGATCATTTATTTGCAATCAAAAAAATTATACTGTGTAGTAATACTTTTCCATCAACATAACGTTGACGTTCTAAACATATAGAGACCGCACAAACAATTTCTGTGTTCTGGTAATAAATTTAGCATGCAACTGTATGAGATAATGTAAAATAATATTAGATTTTATGTAATAAAAGTCCTACCTAAATTTAGAGTTCATTTTTATAACTCTAGGATTCAATTATCATATCATTTGTGTTCTTTTTTCTGATTTTTCAAACGTTTGACTAAAAAGCCTGTAACTTTGCAAATTGAATTATTCTTGAGTTAAATTTTTTTTAAACTGTAGCTTATACTTTGTAGTTTTATTATTAAAAAAAAAACATCAGGAGTGAAAATCTAAAAAAACTTTTTTTAGGCCTTTGTTTTCAAAATTTCTGGTTTTTCCGAAAAATATATCCGCCATTATTGTCTATAAAATCTGTCATCTTTAATTTTTTTCCAATTGGTTTTAAATTTTCTAGTAAAATATTATATAGTGAAAAAAGGACCAAAATTTCATTTCATTTTGAAGACTTTGTAGAAAGTTACAGCAATTTTTCGCTCCGGGAAATTGGGGGGTTTTTGCCTGGTAAAGAAAGGGTTAATCTGACTTGCGTTTGCGTTGCATCTGCTCTACAAGTATGAATGAGGCTTTATTTTCATTTCAAAAACCTAGACTATACCGTAATCCCTCGAACAACCGTTCCTTTGAATGAGCGACCACTCTCAAATAGTGCCCACCACGCTCACTTTAATAAATGGGCGTTTATTCGAAATTTTTGGATCAACGAGTTTTTGAGAAGTAAGTTTTAATTTACAGGAACAGAGAAAGCTATAACACAAAAAAATGAGTAGTAATAAACAACAAAGTTTGTTTTATCCTTATGAGCGTTTATTTCAATTTTATTTTAATTGTTATGTTTTCGTTATTGCCTGAAAAACTTTGACATCCAAAATAATCTAATAAGCCCCCCCCCCCTCCCCCTCCACTTGATTGTGCACTCTCTCCTGTGAGACTCAAGCGCTTAATCTAGAATTTATGGTAATGGGTTTTTTATAAACATCTTTTTGCCAATAACACAGTAATGGAATGCAAAACAATATAGACTTTAATGACGACATTAGATTCTTTATAATTGTCTTTATTAAAGGCGTTAAAATCTCTTAGAACTTATGAAATATTTAAGATTTCTATGCAATTTTCTTATGAGCACTTAGCCCTTTTTTAATTACAGTTTTGTATAAGAATATCAAATATCTAATTTGAAAACACCAAATAATGGTTTGGATAGCCATTTTTTCTAGACACACTGTACAATGTGTTTGACAAAATAGTGGAAATAGAAAATATAAATGCAATTTATGCAAGAAATGTCTGATATATCGTTGTAAATTTAAAGCTCTCATTATCATATCTTTATTATTAGTCAATAAAAACAAACAACAAATATTAACACAAAAATCATATGTGTCGCAACTGAGAATCTGTGTAAATTACGAAATTAAAGGTAAGTTAAATAGAAGTTAAGCAAACTTACTGGATTCTTAAATAGTTTCTCTAAATTTTGGCGAGCGACATCAATATTTTCCCATGTAAATACCATTTTTGGATGTTTGATGGATTCTATGGTGCAAAAGTATAAGACCAGTGAAGCAAAACATTACTGAAAGAATGTAATACAAAATAACTAAAATAACTTTAATGCAGAGTTTTTGTTGAGAAGTTAATAAAAGTATCATCATGGGGTGGAATAGACCAGGCTGGGGATGTCTGAAACTGATAAAAAAATGTTTATTTCTCTTTTGGAGTGAATGAGAACTTTTTTCTGGCAATTCCTTTTACCTTTCGATTAAGAATGACACCCTGTCTCGGTGTATAAAATCTTTCTATAACCCTATTGATACTGGAAACCTCAACCCCTTCCAGTTTTTCTGTAATAACTCTAGAATTTATAAAGTTTTTGCCTTCAAATTTTGGGAGTTTTACCAAAATTAATCTCTGCATTGAAAAATGCAAAAACATTCTCTCGTTTCCATGGCACCACAGGCTACTTGTTATCAGGTAGTTATTAAGTGATATTGAAAATTGATTATACATGCAAATTTAGATCATCAGAAGAATTCCTTTGCCATTTTGCACCTTTTATCATGCTCTACATGTGTAATAAGAGTCATGATTAAAGAATTAATGGTTCAGGAGTTAGGAATACAGACCCCCAAAAAAGCCCAGTATATTAGGTTAAGTCAAGTTATAGAAAAGAATTCCTATTATTTATTAACTTTCTTTTGTGTTTTCATTGGCAAATATAGAATAAATCAAATTATCTACATATTTTGCTTGATCTTTTATTTCGGTCATTACTTAGAATAAGCAATGCACCATGTTGCCTACTGGCATTTGGATTGCTGTTAAGGAAAAGAATTGATTTGAAAAAGAAAGAACAAGAGAAATTTAATTCTTACGATCTCGGTTACGTTTTGGATCCCCTGTAGCCAAAGCTTCCAGTACCTTTTCTTCCAACAAATCATTTTCTTTGCATATTATGATCTAGAAAATGAATGGATTAGATTAGCTATAAAACAAACAAATAATAGGAACGTGTATAAGTAGAATCAATGCTGCTAATACGCTGAGTCAGATAATTAACAACACTTAACTATGTAAACTGTACGTATACATACCATACGTATTTTTATAAAATCAAGTTTTCATTTCATAACAACTCAACTCGCACTGCTCTCTGAAAAGCTTTAAAACTCAGCTAAAATAGGACGTTTAATTCAAAAATGTCTTTTAGAATCTTTAAATTCATAACATGATTCTTATAGAAAGAAAGTCATGTAAATGTAAATGTAAATGTAGCGTTATGGTACGGTTACGTTTTAATAACGTTTTTTTATTAAATGGGTTATTAATCTTTATTCGACTTTATCTTAGTTGATCATTGTAGATTATTTTTGAAGGGTCCTATTTTTCTGGTATAAAAATCGCATTCACCAACTATAAATATCCAAATATATAGTTGCCAAAAGTTTAGGTTCCGTTTTTTTTCAGGACACACTGTAGACACATGTTCAAAGAATGCAAAAACAAATGACATTTTAACTACACATATCAAGTTTTGCCTGATCATTAAAGTTTTGTATATCAACATTTCTGATAAAATTGCTCACAACTTTTGAAATATTTAAGATTTTAATGCGATTTAAGTGTCATAAGATAGTTGTCCTTATTTCTATCATTTGGTATAAGAATTATATCAATTTGAAAACTATTTTGAACGGTAACAGTGAATAATTTTTTCCATGGACTTTTTTCTGAAACACACTGCAAAAAAGAGGGTATAGATTTTCTTAATTTTCATTGGTGGTCCGTTGAGACAACTTTATAATACAAAAGAAATGAAATTTCACAGCTTATTTTAACTGACTGACCTAATATTGTTTCTCAAAAACTCAAGTGGTGGTAGTGTGTATTACGCCTACTTGGTAAAGTATGTGAAAAGTGTGAAACATTGAGTGAATCGGCCAGACCTGACTTTACTAGAGGGGGATATGCATTTTCCACGAAATTTAGAACCTCTTCTGTGCCCGGAAGTTTCAATATTTTTGGAACATTTGAATATATTCTGTTTTTTTAAAGCAGGCGACACTCCCTGGTGCATAGGTTGCAGAGCTTCTCGGCCACTTTGCAGGGATTTAGGACCCGAAAATAGTTTAAATTTCTATGACAAATGTGTTTGTCATTGCTACTTTAATGGTTAATTGTGAATTTAGTCTTTTTACCTACTAGTATGAAGGAATCACATTAGATAACTATTTCTAATCCTTTGAAAATTATCTGATTAAAGCGATGAACATATGCCGGTCAACTTGATCTAAAGGTCGCATAGAAAAAAATAACATCTGAGGAAAATAGCTGTACCGCTTTCACGGTTTCATCCCTAAGTTCTTGAACGTGCCGAATGCCAAAACTACGGTTTTTGATAATATGGCTCGTCACAAACTTCAAAACCAAAAAAAAACAAAACCATTACACTAGATCCATTCTTTTTTAAACACGGTCTTCCAGGAAAAAAGCCGCTATATTCCTCAGATTGTTTTTCTTTGCCTGTGATTTTTAGAGCGTACAAGCGTGCCAGACAGAAGATAACCAATCTGAATATCACGTTAGTCTTGCACCGTGTGCGGACAACAAACTGCTTTAACTTTTGGTCAGAAAATTTATGCACTCCAATTTTTAAAAACATTTGGCCTAACATGTATAGCGTCTGGAGTCGAAAGTAAAATTCTGCTGTTTTCCAAGGCCATCCCAATATTGTTTTTAGATACAAATTTGTTTTGTGTCAGCCAACTCTATAACATTTTACCTTATTTTTAAAAACGTTGTAATTTTTTGATGATACCTGTTGTCAACAATGTCATTACGCTAAGTTTTTTTTTAATTAATTAACTAAATTCTGAAATTTTCAAATCGATTATAATTTTTATGTCAAGAGCTATTACAAAATTGTCACCAATAGGCCGAATAGGGTTCAAGCTAATAAAAAGTATAAATCAACTTACGAAATCTTTTCGATGCTCGGTAATTCTTACTAATTTCTCAATTATTTTATCTGCCTTATCAGGATAACACTTTATGATATCTTTATGAGTTTCTTTAACATGATCGATATAATCTGCTATCCATTGGGCAACTTTTCCACTATTTGCCAAAACAACAATGGGAATGATATTACGACTTTCAGCACCATCTAGACATAACGAGCTTTCAATTTCTTCCAATGTATGCTGTCCTCCACCGATGACTAACTTCACTGCGGGAATGACTAAAAAATGTAAGGTAAATTAGACGCAAGATAATTGCTTCCAGGTTCTTTGCAATTATGGCTCCAGGTATTATGAAAACACCTTGTACTAAAGTCTGTTTCAAAATATCTGAAACTAAAAGCATAAAAACTTATAACTTTTTTTTAACTACGGAATAAATTTAAAAATTCATTTTGCTTGTGGAAGGTATTGCAGAGTGGAATAATTTGTGAAAATAGTTGTTGTAAAATTGAAACGTTAGGAATATGTTTAAAATAGATTCAAAAGCTACTACAGAACGAACGGTAGGTTTTTAACAAATGTTTTTTAAGAGAACGCATGACGGAATCTACGTGCACAACAACGACTTACTGGTAATCAAAATACATGAATATATAAAATGGGCGCCATTTGCGAATCTGGTTAGTTCAAAACACTAACACAGACGTTATGTTGACTACTGATTCCAACCATGCTTTACTTTAAGTCTCTTTCGAGGGTAAAGCAGTCAAAAATATGGCGTACAAGACTTTTTTAATTTTACGTGATTTTTGTGGTTTTTGATTCTTCTTATGTGATTTTTTATTTTGGGTTTTTTCGAAGTGTGTGAGATTTTTTTTAGTACTTTTCCTCTTGCATTTTTTTGTCGGTCATTGTTACAATTGTTAAATACTACCTTTCCCTGTATTGTCTCCTTTGACTTCCTTTATTATCAACTTCTCTACACTGTTTCTGAACTTGAGAATTCCAGTTTCCTGTTCACTTTGTACCAAGAAAAAATGCGTATGGTCTTTATTGAGATAGAATTCATTAGGTGTTTCTTTAGAATCTCCAACATTCTGTGGAAAATGATGTACCGGATATCTAAAGAGTCTTCTTCTTGAGCCAAGTATATTTTTGCCTTTATAAATCATACTTGAAGGCACAACACCAATTATGTTTATCGATGAATGCTGGTGTCCTTCAAGAGATTTTGCAATGAGCTCGGTAACACCTGCATCAAGACCACTTGTTATGAACCATATACGTTCTTCTGATTTGCCAACCTTTTCACAAAACTATAAAAGTAATATCGCATCTATAACCTAATAAACATAATCAAATTTTTCATGAAGCATGTTAACTCTACTAAACTAGAACATTAGGGTAGGTAGGGTTAATTGTCAACTAAACAAAATTTATTACCCGGATAACTGAAAAATAAGAAAATGGAGAATGATTTAAAGCTTTATTGCGTGTTAGGTATTGACATATTTGGTTATACTGATAAATCTTTTAGTTTTGGTATTTGGCCTACATTTCCACTTTAATCCAGGAGATTCAAAAAATAATGTTGAAGTTCCGACGACACAAAAACACATGTACGCGCCCCCCACCCCCCCCCCCCCCCTCCCCCCCTTTAATATGACATTCCGAAACACAAACTCTCTTACAAAGTCTCGCCTACTATCTTTCAGAATCATAACTCTTCCATGCACGGGTTAAATCCAATGTATGACATACCTTTGTAAGACTTCTTTTAATCTTGAGAATTGAATCTGCGTCCGATGAAAGCTTTGTCATTCCACCGATCACCGATATAAGCATCTTTGGCTTTTTCTTTAATCCCATGGCTGTTATGTATGTACTGATTTCTTTTTCATTTGTAATGTCCTTTCGTAATCCGATATACTAAAGAAAAGGGTCTCAAAAGTCAATAGTCTTAACAAAACTTAACTTAAGAAAATGACATTGTTTTAAAGTTTTCTCCTATTCAAAGTATAAAGTCAGTTTCAGGAACTAACCTCTGCAATTGTCGTCTTGTATGGATCTTTAAACTCAATCTTCTTTGATATAGGTCTACCGTCGATTTCGATCGTTTTTCTTGGTCGACCATCTCTAATGTCACCTTTTTCGAGGGCCGACATGGGAAAAGAATCTTCATCACCCCTGAAAATAACCGGTACTATCATAAACAAACAAATGCATTTACAAGTCAAAAATGTATTTTTTTGAAAAAATCTGCCGCAACATTTGTTTGGAAATTCACAAATCTTGCACCTTGAACAGGTACATGCTCGAAGTTAATCGCCTGTCAAGACAGAAGCCGTGCGTTTAATGCCCAATGGTTTTGATTGTTGTATTCGAAATATTTTGATTCATCGCATTCTGTATACATACAAGGTCTCGCAAAATATTTAGCCCTTTGTGGAAATTCAAAAAAGGCACCGAAAAGTAAAAGAATGGAAAATCAAGAATTTGCTATACAGTTGCTAATGAGCTAGTTATTGACGGGTTACATCTTACTGGGCGTCCAAAAAATGTAGCCTTTTGTTAAAAAAAGTCAAGAGAATTCTTTAAAAGCACCGTAAATTGAAACAAAAGAATTGCTAGATATTTTCTTTACAGTTTCTTAATTACATTTTGACGAGAGCCCACGTTTTTTGAGACACACGTTTAATGTTAACGAAAAGGTTACGACACAGGTTTAGAAAAAGAGATAATGTAAACAGATAAAACACCTAAACTAATAACTTCCGCTTACGCGGGAGTCAATTGGAGGAAACAAAGATTCGTTATAATAAAAAAAGAAGAGCACCAATGTCGGGTATTTCTGTGATTTTGGTATCAGACAATCATTCTACACCTACCTAACTAACTTGGTCGACCGTCAGGATGCCCCAATAGTACTACTCGATTGAGAAATTGCAAAAATATTTTTAAAGTGGATAGTAGAAACAATTTAAAATAAGTTGTACAGTGACTGATTATTGATTGATTTATACAAGCTGATATTCGCGGGAGAGATAGCAAATTCTATATCAAAATCTGTATTTTCTGCTAGCAAACACACAAAATGGCGTCCCGCAACAATTTTCATTGTCTCGCAGAAAGCGTAGCGACCAAGGGGCTTTGTTGCTTCCCGTTAGCAGATGGGTTGCTGAAAAAAAATATTGTTTATAATACAGCCTCGTTTTCGATTTTGCAGTTTTTCAAGGATCGTCGCAAACAAGAGTAGTGTATGAAGAAAATTCCTCATACAGGAAAATAAGGGTCGTATAACAGACTTTTAAACATTTCTAAACGTTAAAAAATAATTTTTCAAAATCGTTTTTCCTCTATATAAGTGAATCATCATCATCAGCATCACTGTGAATTCATAGAGAAAGAAAAGTTTAAAAAATATGTGAATGGAAAGAAGTCATTCTATTGAAAAACTGGAGAGAGTAGTAAATAATAAACCTAATGCATATACAATGAAAACGAATAGAAATGTTTGCAGCAAAAAACGTTGACAAGTTTTAACTCCAAGTTAGTAGTATGCTTCTGACAATAAAATATTGCTCCATAACTTTAAAACCACGAAACCCAATCACTTAACGTTATTGAGATAATTGACTTTTGTTTTCTGAATACATTGTACTAATCATATTCACTTAAATTCAAATAATCAAAAACGCTCAAAGCCAAACAGTCAATTTATATCGAACTATAATGGTCTGTTGTTGCGAACCACAAGTAATAATTTATACTGTGACACACGGACTGAGGTCGTCACTCACAAGTGTGACTTTCTGAAGGGTAGGCAAATCAGAAATCTAATGGAGAACCTGAGAGTGCTGAGTGTAATGAAGGCTAAGTATTAGTAAACTTACATTAGTTAGCTATTGTGATGTCTGCAATCTGCATTGAAATCGTTTAATTAAAGTCTGTTTAAAAAAAAGTGGCAGCTACTGCATTTTTATATTTCTCTCAGGATATCGTTACCACTTATCGGAAAATAACGGTTCACTTTAAGAGAACTTCAGAGTGGCATAATACCACACAAAAAAGATATTTGAAAATGTTGAAATTGTAGAAGAAAAATGAAGGTGAAAAATATCAACTTTTTTTTCAAATAAAACTTTTAACTAATTTAAATACGTAATTATTCTTCCCCTAGCTTCCATATGTAGCTCTCTTCAAAGCTGGCCTTTTTCGACCTTTTTGGCTTTTTTTGTCTGCTTTTTAAGGTACATAGGAGTACATTTAAAAATGTAGAAGTTATAGGAAAAACAATTATATACTTGAAATAACCTATAGCTTGCAGTTTCTGCGTACAAAATTTGAAGTTTATACAATAAATAGAAAAAAAGCTGATATTTTTCTTCTTCCATTTCAAAATTTTTTAAAATCTTTTATATGTAATATTGCAATCTGAGTTTCCGAGCTATCATTTTTCAATAAGTTGTATCTATATCCTGAGAAGGATGAAAATACAGTAACTGCCAATTTAATTGTGACAGAATTTAATGACATTAAATCATGTACTTTGCTAAAACACAATTCCAATTCGCAAAGTTATGTGTTTTTCTCCCAGAAAAGTAATGACAACAATATTAATATGTATTCCTTCTTGTACGCAGCTCTAACTGAATGAAAACTTGGGAGATCGTTTCTATTTTATTTACAATTTGAGTAAATAGAGTACAATAGAGTAATTGGTTCATAATTGTGAATACCACGGAAATTTAAACAAGAAGAAAAGAAGAAAACTATGTTGGATAAAAGAGATAAAACAACCTCAATGAGCTAATCCATAGTTTCGTTTGGAAAAAGTGGAAATAGAATCGAAACGACTATTAAAGCACGCAACTAAATAGGGTTGTTAATTAGTTGTTTCGCACACAGAGATGTTTAATACACCCATCATTAACCGAAACCACTCAGTAATGATGTCAAAAGACAAAACATTACCTAGCAAACCATATGTTTTAGTTTCAGATATTTAAATGTTCAAGTTTCAGTACGACATAAGAACCATAACTTATTTGATAGATTATTATCTTAGCCTGCTTGATTGATTCGGGAAGGGCTTGATATAATATGTTAGAAACAATGACATTTTAAATATTTCATCCTATTTTCTGTTTCATTTTTCTCTGCAATAAATCATCCAATCATTTGTGTCAGTCAAAAGCCCAAGTGTCTTGTTTTCAGAAGAGACAGTTGTTTTGGAAAAAATACTTTTGATTTAACTGCCCATTAAGATGGTAACGATAACAAAAATAACGATTTTGTCCTTATATTACCAAAATCTATAAATGGTGCAATTTTCAATTCAAAATCATGACTGATTTGCTAGCTCTCGAATTCCTGGAATTTTTTTATTGAAGATGGTCTGTAAAATATACCGTAGCTGTGAAAACCGAACACAAATCCCAAAAATGTAGCTACACGTACTAGAAACTGTACGCCACAGAAGTTAATTAAGTGTATGGGTGGCTTACTAAAAGTGACATTTTATTCTAAATTTGAAGATTGTAGGCCAAGTCGTTCAAAGTGACATTTTGGCCTTTCTTCATTTTTCTCTGTAAAATACACACATGTGGCACCTGTCAAAAACATGTCACAGTTTACTAGAATTTAAGAATTGAAAA
>JAUBWS010087009.1:0-11943 GCA_032270445.1 Darlingtonia californica | reverse complement strand
TGAAGATGAAAGCACTTATGGTTATTGAAATTTTCCAACTTTCTCAATGTACATATATGTGACCACCAGGCGTTAGAAGGTTAACCTTGAACTTCCAAGCAACTACCGAAGAAGTTCAGGATAGCAGAAAAAGTAGGAGGGGCCAAAATGAAAAGTTCAAAATAGTGAAATTACAATACATAGCGGGCATTTGAGATAGCGGACACCAATGCATTGGTAATTAACCCTTCTCGAAAACTCGAAAAACGTAAACTCAATCCAGCGCGAACCTAGCTTTCTGCGATCTCACGCCAGAGATTAGTTTCACTTAAAACTTACTTGTGGTTTACGATTAACCTCCGAAGGTCGTGGACGACCACACTTAGTAACTAAAAGATGAAAAGTTTGACTTTGACTGTAAATTCAAATGAAAGTCTTACATCTGCTTTGTGTCCTTTACACATGGTATTATTGCTGAAGATCAGTAATAGTTCAACCAATTGTAATTTTCCCATTGCTGTCTGTGAAGGGCAAAGGGAAACCTCGGCAGAATTGACTTGAGAGATTTTATTGTAGTCAGGAGCAGCACCCCATCCCTAAAATATGAAAAGAAGAACGAATGAACAGATTCGTTACAGTTGAAAATGACTATGTGATTATCCTAAGGGCAGACATTTGAAAGAAAAGCTAATCAGAAAACGAAATACAAAAACTAATGAAAATGAAATATTCAAGTAGTTTTTGAAACATTCCCGTGAAAAAAGTTTGAATCTCACCAAGAATTTAGGTGGCAAATGGAAAAAACTTATTTTTTTGGTAAATGTTTTGTTCAGGTGCGTAACAGGTGGGAGTGATGGAATGGAGTTCCTAAGAGCCCCCCAGCATGTACATTTTTCAAAAGAGACCCCACACTGCTCGCTTACACCAACTTCATTTTCAGATTTGCAGATAAGATATTTTTTTTTAAATTTAATGGTGTTATTCACTGGCAAATTTACACGATATAAAAACGACGTCTTATTTATTATGTAGAGCCCTAATCAGGGGTTACTTAGGTTTATCTCAATAAAGGGCCCCCAGCTAAATATACTCTTAAGGGTCCCAGGTACTTCTGTTACGGACCTGCTATTGTTGTAAAGAAAAAGTTGGATTACTTGTTTAATCCTAGAAGCAACTGAGTTTCTCAAGATTCGTTTAATATCTGTATAAGTATCTCTCTGCGCAATAAACCATGCTTTGAAAGATGATGATGTGTCGAATAGATTCCAAGATGCCATTTCCTTAAAAAAAATTCATGCTATAACCACACAGCTCCAAAGTAAAAAGGGAAAACTTTTCTAAGCCGCGTTGATAAGAAAAGTAAATAAAGTCTCATTTTTCGAACACTTGCAAATCCGGATTTTCAATCGACCAAAAAATCCGTCCGACTTTAAAGTTGTCCTACGACTGTTTTCCTTGGAAATATGAACTTAAAAATGTCCCACTTGATGGGAGATTTTTTACGAATTCATAATCGACTTTAGTAGCAAAATAATAAAGCAAAATGGGAAAAAACTGCAGCGTTGTTTTATTTAAAGAAGTTCACAGGGCAGAGAAAATCCGTCCCACTTGGGGACAACATCCATATTCCCATTGCCACAAGAAACGTCCAACGAACGTTTGTGGGTACCTGTCAACACCCTTTGGGCGTTTATTTCGTGGCAACTTGAGACTTTTGTGTTAAAGAGAAGAATAATTGTTTGCCGTTTTAGTTTTATAACCATAATGTCTCAACTACGTTATTGCTAAAAAACCATAATTATTATATTTAAACCGCGCGTGATAGATGAGGTTACGAATACGAGTACGTTCCTTAATCTAAGCTGAAACTCAGTATTATATCTTGAAGAGATTTTATGAAATTAAATTTTGTTTTTCAGATATCTAAAAAGGTTCATAGAAGAAGAATTCTTTATTACTTCCAAGTAAATTCATTACAAAATGGACTGCCACGATTGGACGTGTCTCAAGTTAGTCGGGTCGGGTCGGGTCGGGTGTCAACGAGAAAAATACGTCCATTAGACGTTTCTTGTGGCAATGTGGCAATGAGTATGGATGTTGACCCCTTAGCGTCTCACTTATTGAGAGTATACTGTAATGCTAGGTTCAGTTATCTCATTTATCTTGCATTCAATACGAATACGATTGACTTTTTCTCACGTGTCAGGAAATAAGAAGCTGAAATTTATATCGGAGTTAATTATTATTCATTTCTGGACGTACTTGAAATTTCAGACTTTTTATAGTATTTATATCCACGATCAAACGCGATATCAATTAAATACAAGATAGATGTGACCAAAAATAATAATTTTTAAACAATGTGCAGCTACTGATAACCAATCTTTTCCCAACCTAGGATTTATTTTTAGTAAAGCCATCGAAAGAACGGTTGACAATTCAACTCTTTCAAAATATTAGTAGGGTACACTAAAGACCAGAAACTCAATGAGATTTTCAGAATTTTTGCCAAAGTATGCTGAGAATTATTAGTTACTTTTTGTTCAACTGCAAAATTTGACGTAATAAGGCAAGTTTCCAATATAAAAAAACCCGAAAAATGTGTACAATTTTTGCTTTAGCAGCGACATCTGGCAGAATTGTTTCCAGAGATGATTTCTGGGAACGCAGCTAGAGATGTGGGAAATAACAGTTTTTAGACAAAAAGATAATAAAAATAACTAGATCTTGATAATGGTAAAAATTATTTATAAATTTAAGTTACCTGCACTTTGCAAGAACTGCATTTAGGTTGCGTCATGCTACAACCTGGAAAAAATAAGGTATGGATAAATCAGCACATGTACATGGCATAGAAGAGGTCACTCTGACCTGAGTTGGAGACATTTTTACTTGGCGAAAAATCCCTCTAGACAAGAAATTTTTCCGTGAAAAAATGCCTGAACATGCAAAATCTAATTTACATTAGATTAGCTTGCTGGTCTGTTTTTTCAGTTTTTGCCGAAAACCATTCTAGCACCGCATTTACCGTACGGAATCCTCCGTTGTTATGTTTTTCTGTTACGCGGCTCACTCGTTAGGAAAAAAAATAGAGTCCGATGGAAAAAATATAGACAAGTAAACCAGACTAGATCCACATTTTAACATTTAATTGCTTTATCAAGGGGAACTGAACATTGCTTTTATAAATATAGTCCTAAATCTCGGCGTTAAGCATGTTTAAATTATATACATAAATGCAGAATTTTTTGTAAAAGGTAACATTTTGTAAGAAAAATTTCCATACCATTCCGTCACCGTTTATCGGCGCTCATGGGACGAACCTTGCGTATCGTTACGTAAAGTTAAAAATTGAGTCTATTTATCACAATTATCGATAAATACATGTTATTGTTGATTTTGAAATTAGAATTTACTTAACTGTGAGTAAATCAGGAAGCAAGTTTACGCAAGTTGTAGTGGGTGGGTGGTAGTAAAAAAACCAACAGTTCGACAGAAAATCAAAATCAAAGCATTTTGATGATTAACACAGCGGTAGTGGAGATGAAACAGAAGATAAAAAAAAAACCGTAATTGGTCATAGACTGAGACAGCTTTCATTATAATGCACTGGATAACAAAAATCAAAAGTGAACGATGTTTTTTTTTAAGCATGCGAAACGTTGAAAATTTGAAAGACACTGTTATGCTTTACACCTTTTTTGTTCATTTTACACGCAGGGAAACATAACTTTCAAGAGATTGAATACAGGCTATGAATATTTTCAAGGGCTGAAGAACGTTAACGAAAAAAATATTTTCAACTCTACAGGTAGGTTGAAGTTTTGGAGAAGGTAGATAAGTATGTAGATAGGATAATCAATGGAGAGTGCAACGTGGTGTCTACCTTATTATTAACATTATTGATTTCGAATATTTTGAGATATAAATAATTTTAATTTTTAGGTTGAAATATTTGAATTTCCACAAAAATTATTGCGTATCTATATCCTATTTTCCCTGATTTTGTGCTAAAATTGCACAAATTTGTTTTTTCATTGCTGAAGTTAGCGGCATTTAAATAATGCTATTTTCGGCAAAAATGGCAATTACTTATGTCGAAATAATTCTTATTCGCAATTCATTACGTTCTTGAGGTATCAAATTATATTTCCCATTCTGATGTTGTCTGGTTGGCTTTTTGCATAATTAAAGTCTTTAAAATATAATAAACCAGTTCGCAAAATTTATCCTCGCAAAATTATGAAAACGGCTAAATTTTCACTTGCAAAAATTATTGAAAATTTTTTAAAAAGATTTTCCCATGTTCTTAAATTCAAATATATATTATGCTATCTTTGCACCAGTAAAAAATTGGCCAAGTAAAAATTGCATAATCCATAATGTATAATACATATTGCATAATGCATAAAATTAGAATGATCTCAGCAAATACACATGCCATGAACTTCAAATTTAGACCAGGACTCTGAAATGCCAGTGTGAGTCCAGCTAAAAAATTTCAGTCTTGCCGTCTGTCTAGTTGGTATTTTACAGAACAAAACCTGAAATTTGTAATAACTTCATGCCTGTTAGTCGTTTTAACTTGAAATTTTGATAGGTAGGAATCATAAAAACAAACAAAACGTAAAAATATCACGTGACCAATGTGTATTTTACAGACCAGAAATAGTTTTTATACGTCTATTCTGCAAGATACACATTGGTCGCATAATATTATTTTGTTGAGTTACTCTAAGTAATATTTACCTACTGCCAAAATTTCAAGTCAAGATCTGATGAATGCAAAGTTATTGCAGATTTTAGGTTTTGTTCTGTTAAATACCAACCAAACAGATAGCAGCTAATTGAAATTTTCAGAATTATCACAGAGTGCTGGACAAAATTTGCATATGTAGTTGCAGAGATATTTCATTTTTTATGCATTATGCATTATGTATTATGCAAATATGCAATATTAAATTTGTAATTGGCAAACGTATGCATGAAAATTACGAACATATGCATGAAAATTACGAACATATGCAAGAAAATTACGAACATATGCATGAAAATTACGAACATATGCAAGAAAATTATAGCATGTAAATGTGCAAAGACAAGACACGTACACTTTCTTTATTCTCAGCATTAGTTGCCTATCCCATAAAGATTTCTTTTATTGAAAATTTCAATAATGTATTTGATCAGACTGCTATGTTTACAAATATTTGGACCGTTTTTAATTTTCGAATTATCTCAGTTTTCCTCGTTTTTATTTCTAAAACTATTGATTGCACGTTTGTGCAATTTAATTGAAGTTTCTGTTACCATCAGCAAAAAGGTGTCTCAGACCTGAACACTGAAACACAGCAGAGTCCGTGTGAATCTCGCCTTGCATTTTCTAAATATAAACAGTTAAATTTGTTCTCTGTAAATGCAAAAAGAAATAGAGTAAAAAAATATTTCTATTTTCTTGAAATTTTTTCATGCTGAATAAAATGAAATGAAGGAATTATAGTTAACCAATCTAGAATAGGAGCCTCGTGTTATTGTTTATTGTTTTGAAGCCTTGCTTACTGTTTCTCTATCCTTTCTCTTCCTTCTTACGTCTGATAAGTTTTAAGATTCGCGAATTGGTAGCCTAGTGGAAGCGTGGGGGAGAGTACCATGTACTGAGTCTTCTCACGGAAGATATGGTAAGTAGAAAATTCATTTTTGCCGTTTGCGGGGAGGTCTGGTACAGACTAGGGAGAAAGAAAATGGTTAATTAGTTAGTTTCTCATCTATTATCCAATGATACACCCACTGTAACACTTAAGAACATTCCCTATTTAGATGTTGGTATACAGTTAAAAAAAATCAAAAGGGATTTGAAATTCCTTGAGTTTGGTATTGCTGGAAAGATTTCAGAGAGGAAAGCGTTTTTTTTAAGGAAGCTGAAAAAATAAAAGAAGAAAGTAAACTATTTTCAAAAAAAGATATTGCTATCTGTTTAGAGAAAACTGAATCTGCGACTTTGAAAATGTTTTTAATGTTTCATCAAAAAATAAATAATAACAGCATATGAAAATAATGTTGATTTTTGAATGATATTTCAGTGGAGAAAGGATTCTGGTCTCTATCATGAAAGAATGAAACATAATTGCATCGTTTTAGTATATTTTTTTCTTCCTCATTTCCTTCAGTTTCACTTCTTCTTTTCTGCACTTCAAATTTCACGAAATTGTTCTGCTTTATTGCACTCTTTCCAAATATATTTATTTTTATGTTAGATACTAATTATAAGGTCTTTTGTGCAATTGAACAGTTTATAGTTGTTATGTTCTATATGGAAGTTTTTTTAAACAAGTAGCAAAATTGAAAAGATAGCTGGAACATTAGATTATAAATTGTTAATGTTTAGATTAGGTGGACGCTTTTTGAATTTGTGTGAAAAGATAAGTGGAATTATACTTTATTAGTGAGTTCTTTAAATATCTACTAAGTTAAGTGTTAAAAAGTTTAGAATGTGACCTCGTTGGAATTGCAATCTAAGGTTTTTTAAATTAAGAGAAAGTTTGGGAATAAATCGAGACAGTAGTTGATTGTTGTTCTTACTTTATAGGATTATAGGATTTCGATAAGCCTAATTGCACTTTCATATTCTTGTGTGAGTAGTGCTGACGCAGCAATATTTCACAAATTTGATGGGTAATATCTTCTGTTATACTAATTTTAAAGTAGCAATTATGGTGTGATTTACTGTAATCAGTGTAAAATTTTCTATCAAATGAAAGGTCATGTGACCCCTTTTGAAAAATTTGCTTACTTAGCAAGAATTTTCCGATTGAGGATGTCAAAAAGGGAAAGCAGTTTTTTTATGAACCTCGGTCTCCTAGCCTTTCAGTTTTATAAAGTTATAACAGCCGTACAGATAATGCATGAGAAACTCAAATGAATTCCTATCTCAACAAATTTTGTGCAACGAATTACATGGAGTTGGTGGTGGTTAATCTCTACAGCGGTAATTGACAATAATTCCACTTTTGTCGTGTCGCACTCATTGAATTTACACCACTGAAAGCCGCAAATGACGAAAATGTAAAAAATGCAAAGTGGCAAAACTTAATTAAAAATGATTAGCGATCGCGATAGCTTCTACGTTACTCAATTAGCACTGTGTAAGGAATGTCATGGTGAGAAATGACATGAATAGATAAAGATGTAAATTGCATTTACAGGAAGATAAGAAAAGTCACAAAAGTCATTAAAACGCATTGATCAATTTTTTCGTTAAGCCCCTCCGAGAGAAAATGTTCTCTCCTTCTGGCTTGCGCAACCTACACTAAAGAACTATACTGGAGGAAACAGTGCCTTAGAGATGCATTCATGACATTAACCTACACCATTTGCGTATGGTTTTGGGCAGTAAGTTCTTCTAAAATTTCTCCCACTAAAATTCACCATGAGAAAGCTTCAAAGATGTTTTTGGTTGATGAAAGCAATAACATTCAGAAATATTCAGGCCCAAAAAGAATTTCAAAAACCAACGAGTTAGGTATGGCTCTTATTAGACCGAATTCTGTTTAAAGGTGTAATAAATATTATTATTTACCCTTGCAGTGTTAAACACAATGTTCTATTAAACATGGTTTTAAGGCCCATTCTCGAGTTTTCTTGAGAGGAGCAACGGATACAAATTTGACGGAACACATCCCCTTAGAAACACTCCGTGTTTGTAATATTGTAATATTGAACATCTAAAAAGTGCCTTCTTTTTAAATTACTGCTCTTTTATTGTTTGACTTAATTTAATTACTTTTTCTCCCTACTCCCTTAAGCACGACATTCTTCTAGATACACCACTATTGACCTCATTTAACTTTACGTTTTTGTGATAAAGCATTTTTGTTAGCTTCTCCACATTTGGTTTCAGCGTTCTGACTCCACATAGAGTCACTGACATTATCGTAGAAAAACGCTTAAGGCATCCAGGCTGCATGCTTAGCGGCTCTACTGAACATTCATCAATCACCAATTTATCAATTCGTTATTGAAATTTTCTATGGATTTCGTGCATGGTATAACTGTCGACCTTTACGTTCTATCTCGGTCTTATAATAGTTTATTCAATCCAGCTCAAGTGTACCGGATCTCGTAAGTTTTGCATTTATTTTGTACGCTTTCAGCAAACTTTATCGCAGATTAGAATACCGCAGAAATTGAATTTTCAAGAGTGCACGCTCTTGCTTTCTAGATTGGAGTTTGCATAGTTGAAGAGAACTTCTACAGAACTTCTATTACTCAGGATCATTTCTCCTTCAACAAGGAGCTTATTGAAATCAACAGTGATTGTTAATTTTTGACTGGAAACTCTTATCAAATCTAAATCATTCTGCACGTCCTGCACTTAAAATACTTCAAATTGATTTCAATATATGGAATCCTTTATAGGATAAGCTAATTCATTCAGAGTGAAACCTAGGATTAAAAATTAAAAAAAAACTAATTGAAAAAGTAAAACTTGGCTTAAAGGCTTTAATCGTAAAAGATGTCGCAAAGTCCACCTGCTCTATGAACAATAGCATGGAGCTGGTCTCGGGCTCTTTTAGCTCATTTATTCAACGTCTCTTGTCACCCTTTCTTATTTAAAGATGATATATCATCATGCAAGGGGATTAAGAAATACTTGAAAATTGTTAAGTAATGAAAATGAAAAAAAATTAGAAAAATTGAAGAAGTTGTTTTGAACCACCTCTAGTGTTCAATAGATCTCGAATATATTGAACAGCAAGGGGTATGCACTTATTATTTACATGTTATTTTTTGTGTGTAGCTACAGGGAGAAAAAAAAAAGTTCTCCCCTTTTTTAGCAATATATTTATCACCATAAAAGAAACCCTTTACAGCAAATAGAAGAAATAAAACAGAACAAAAGTCAATCAAACATATAGAAAGAGAAAAATGGAGGAAACAATAGAAAAGAAAACCTAAACAATTGAAATTAATAAAAACTAATGAAAATAACATAAAGATTAAAAAATTTACCCAACAAGTTAACATCCCCGTAACTCCTACTTCTTTGCTATTTGAATTTTCTCTAACGTTCTAATTGTTGAAAGCAATGACAGACCCATTTTCAATTCATGGTCTTAATTGAGGTAATATTTGTTTTGTTATAACATTATTATTTATTATTAGTATATGAGTAAGTAATACGCTTTTGATGCGATTATCGAAGGAACGTCTATCATATGGTTAAAATTTTAAAAAGATATTTTTTAATGGCAAATATTTGGTTCGGAGAGAGGTAAATTATCAAGACAGTTATAATTCGAGAGGGTGCTTAAAGAGGGTGCTTTTAGGATTTTATGGAAAAATAAAATAGGGTCCGCGGATCGGCTCTTAAACCAACATCTTCAAACAACAAAAATCAATATGGATCAATAATGGTTTGGTGAATTTATCATCAAGCTTTTCTTGAAAATTTTCCATCTGTTTGCTACAGGTTTTGTTTGTTAACCAAAGTTTCAAGAAGAAGAAAAAAATAAGGTTAAACTCGAAATATGTATACGCTATATATATATGTGTTTTCTCTTTCCTTTTTCGGCTGGAAAGCGGACATAACTTAGTGCAGATATGTAGATAGTCAGAAAAAGAAAACGTTGTTGTAAAGCAGTATGTTGTTTTATGGATGCTCTGCTGAATTGTTTTTAACCCGTTACATATTTTTTTTATAATAACGTCTAAATTTGAGTGGAGGGTAGATTTTGGATTATTTTCTGATTTTTTTTCAGCCTCAGACATTCTAATTGATGATCTTATAAAAAAATCAAACAGTAGGCTTTAAAAAACACAATAGATTCAGAACAGGGTAACTCTTATACAATATAACAAAGGGACTGATAAAAAGAAAATATCTATATCTTTAGTTGTAAAATAAATCATCATTTGTCATTTTTGTCATTTTTCTCTTTCTGAAAAATTGAACTCAGCCTGGGTACTTAAGATGTTCTTAATTTTTGCCAAAATCTCTGCCTGGATGTTCTTATAAACGAGGTTCTTATAAAAAACGTGTAAGTGCAAATGTCCAGTTAAAAAATCAGACGGTTTTTTGATGTTGTAGAACTTGAAATTTTGCTTATAGCTGTTTTTAAATATGTTTTCTTGTGTGAAAGATATCTTGTTTAAACGTTTTTATCGATCTTCCGTATATGGAGATATGACTTACTTATAAGGAAGATAACCTTTCATATTAAATATAAAAAAGTTATTCAGTCTTTTTAATAATTATAATATAAAGTCGTATGTCTCATAAACGAAAAAAGATTTTTCAATTCTCTAAGAATACTTGTAAAAAATATTTAAAAAAATCACCTCAGAATCAGTTAAAAAGGTTGAATATCAGTTCTTGTGGAAACAAAACACACGAGTATTGTGCACTCCCCGTTTCGTAATTATCAGCGCATTTTGTAATACTTGCAGTGTTTTGTAATGAGCACGGCTCATTGTGTCTCCTGGTATACCTGATGCTTTATGTAATAAGGCCAGCGCATTTTGTTATGAAAACGCTGATGTGATTTGTAAGAAATACTTGTTCAGCTTTGTCATTAAGATATCTACCGGGGTTTTTGGTAAATACTTTCCCTTTTTGTTAACAAAATTGGCAGAAACCTTTCCGTACCTTAGAAAATCTTTTACTACTTGAAACGTTCATACGTCAACCACACCCACAAATTACATAAGCACTGTAATTCTATTTATAAATAGTTCTTTTAACTTATTAAATTCTTGCGTCAGTTATCAGTAGTTGGGAGCTCAGACGAGAAATTTTGAATCTTAAAAAGTATTATTGAATTTGTATACGTTATATCCCACCTATTTTAAGGTATGCAAAATTTGGAAAAATTAAGTGTCACTTAAAAGAGTCGTTCCCGGTCGTTCTTCTTTTACTACAAAAACAAAAAGCCGTAAAAAGGCCCTAAGAACGAGGTTGATAAAGAGTATTAAAGTTAGAACAGAGACAGGATACCATTTTCCTTTAGTATTCTTTTTCAACTAGGTACAGGTTTGAGTGACCGCTATTTCTTTTGTGTGTCTACTGCCAAGCAAATAGTGGTTTTTTGTAGACTTGTTAGAAAATAACATTTCTTTACGTCATTGCTTTCCTTCTGTGACTGTATTTTATTGTATACTGTTTCATAAAAATCATCAAAAAATAAAAATAAATTGAAAAAAATAATAAAAAATAATAATAATAATTCTAAAAAATAGAGAGACTTCGTGTGAAATGAAAACAGTCATCATTACGAAGTAACGTATTTCTACATGGGGGGCGGGGGATTCCTTTGCTCTACAAAATCGACGCCTTTCCCATAAAAACACGGAAAATTAGTAATGGTTCTTTCACAGCCAGGGGCCACTGTTGTCGTAATTCTTCTTAAATAGGATGACTTTAAAATGGAAGGAAAAATAACAAGGACTATTTTTATGTGAAAAACAAAATGAACAACATCTTAGTCTAATTGAAGATAAGCTAGTACAGCTTTGTTTGGAAATTATGAAAACTTTACGTCAAAAATTCAAATTGTTTGGTGGTGCAACTTTGATTAAGTTCTGATAAATACTGTGTTTATCTTTAATTTACTTTGGTCTGAAAATTTTTTTATGATTGTTAGATTTCTAGAAAATCAATGGAATCTGCCTTAATCTTGATTTAACCAATTACAGCTTTTTCTGAGAAATTATTAATAAAGAAACTAGTCAGCGTAGATTACAAGAAAAGGCTAGTTGGAAGCAAAAACTTTTTTGAAGGTTACGTGCATATGTGACGTTCCATGGGAAAAGAGGCATGGTCATTTTTAACTCGATCATACTCCACCTACTTGCAAAATCGTGAAAAAACGTCTGTGGAGGAGGTAATTTCTATTTAAGCGACACGCAATTTGCGTGTCACTTAAATAAAAATGCACTCCTCCACAGACGTTTTTTCATGATTTTGAG
>JAUBWS010086998.1:0-11943 GCA_032270445.1 Darlingtonia californica | reverse complement strand
AATCGCACGCCCAAATATGTTTTAGGCGTGTGCGGGCGCGTGCGCGTGCGATCGCACGCGCCAAAATGACAAGACTGCATTTGACAAACCTGCTGCTCCAGTTTCGTGTTTCAAAAAAATGAGAAAGTTCGGAAACCTGGTTTTCACCATTCACACACTACATTAGCGGACGTAATTAGTTTTCCGGCACTGGATCTTAATGTATCGCAGCTAGGGTTACAGCAACCAATAAATTTTCACTCTTTAGATATTTTTCTTTAGCTTTTTTTTATTGATAGGGAAACCAGCCACTAACCCGTCCCAAAAACGAGTAAACAGTAAAGGCTGTGACAGGGTCACTTACCCCTTTGCAAGTGCTGTTTAGACACAAAAATTGATAAAAAGAAAAAGATAGAAAGTGAAATTTTAAAAAACTAAAAAGGAAATCTATTAAGTAGGATTTGAACTCACTACTTCCTAAACCTATGTCACCTTCACAGCCCTTTTAATTTAGCTCAGCATACGGCTAATTTCACTTAAGGTCGGTCTTTCTATGCAGACCTGTTTAATGTGTATGGTTGGCATGCCGAGTAATTGATATAACAAGGTCGGCAAAGCCGACGTAAACAAAAGCATTTACAACATAAATGGGGAATTCCCAACATACGTTAACATACGTTAATTAATTAAAGTGAAGATCATGTATTGACGTCATTTGAATTAAAAGACCATTCGTGTAAAATGAAGGAAAAAAACATTTTTTTTAAATAGATATCGAAACACAAATATTTGTTTACAAAAAGACAAGACAACTGGTGTGTTCTTTTTAAATTTTTTTAAAAGACCTTAATGTTTTCAAACACAAAATGATAAACAGAAACTTCCTTTTTGCTACGTTGTATTTGGAGATCGAAAAAATTCTTATGCCGACCTACAGAGTCGCTCAGAACGGCATGCCAACCTAAAAACTTATCTAGGTCGGCAAAAATTTGCCGGCCTATGGCCGGTTTACCTCGGCACTCTCGTGCCAATGTCTTTAACATCGGATTAAAAGGGCTGTATGTTGTCTTGCGAGACAGCAAAACATAAACAAAAAACATGGCGGAATGGGAAAAACCGGAAGTGATTGCAGCTTTTGGCTTTGTACAACAACATGGAAAGAGAAAATTAAAATGAAACTTATGACAAAGAATAATTTATTCTTCAATAAACCTGTGGTGTTGATTGGTTCAACAAAAAAAAGGCATCAGAATACCAGAGTATTTTGAGACGATTATCTCTACATATCCTGAGAAAACCTTTAAGTCTAACTTTAGGTTGAGAAGATCCTTGGTGGAAAAGCTATGTCTGCTTAGTGAATCTTCAACTTTACTCTAATAACAACTAAAACTGTGGGAAGACCACCCATTTCATTAGAGAAACAGGTATGTATATTATTCTTCTGTGGTAAATACTGTATTTTTTTACAAAATAGATGTCTTTTAATCAACATAGCCCATGGTTTTTAAATTTTTAGGTATAAATTTATCTTTGTTGCTCAGGACATTGTGTGAACCCTGAGTCAAGTACACAAAACAGCAAGGATTCCTTTTGGTTTCCTGGCGGTCCAAAGTTAAAGACAGAGGGAATCAGGAAGTATTGATCATTTAATGATGTCATCGCCATTGTCAGCTTGTCAACAAACAGGTGGTAAACAATGGAACTATGTTATTGTTAATATCAAAGGCAATTAACTTCAAACTTTGGAATTTGGTAGGCCATACCAAAGGAAACTGAATGGCGCCATTTTCATTCTAGTCACATGGTTGGTTGATAATTTACAGACCAGTCTGTATTTTAATTTAGAAGGAATATAACTCATGAACCACACTGACCACCGACTTTAAATTTGGTATGATGGTAAATATTAATAGGAACTGCGGTTCTGGAAAGTTATTACATGAGCAATGTGTACTTTACAGACCAGAATCTTGAAAATCTTTATTTCAATATTGCTATTAGGTTTGTGAAATGCATGTTCGTTGATTGAATTTTTCTTTATGAACCTAGCTTTTCAATATCTTGCATTATTGAAATTTGAAAGTTAATCAGATTTTCTATGACATAGCTGTTGTCAGCTTGTCAACAAACAGGTGGTAAACAATAGAACTATATCATTGTTATTATCTCAAGTAATTTAACTTCATTATATGACTTCAAATTTCGGACATTCGTAGGTCACAACATAAGAAAATGAGCGACATCATTTTCATTCTGGTCACATGATTAGTTGATAATTTACAGACCAGTATTTTGGAAAGATATCACGTGATCAGTGCGTTTTTTACAGACCGGAATCTTGAAAATTTTGTTATTGATATTGGGTCTATAAAATAAATGCTTGTTATGTGACTATTCCTTAAAGAACCTTAAAAAATCTTGTCAGTATCCTGCATTGCTGAAAGTTTGAAGTTAATCAGATTTTCTAGGAAGGTTTAAAATGGCAAATTTTTTTCAACCGCGGTTCCCTCCATCTTTTATCTTAGCTTGGGACCAGCAGGAAACTCAAAAGGAATCCTGGCAACATTGCACCACTATCATGAAAATTTCCAATGAATACTACAGCCCTGCATTTTCATTTGTTTGCTTACATTAAGCTGACCATACATTATGAAATTGCGGAGAGTGTAACGAAAAGCACGCCCCAAGAAGGTGGGGCGAGTGATTTGCACCTCAACTCATTATACAAAATCTGAATGAATTAGACTTTTCCTTTCTACTGGATTTTTGAAAAGTAATAGATAATTTTTCTCACGAAAAACGCCACATGTTTAAAAAAAAAAATAACATATAAGTAGTCACGAAGGAAAATATGCAGAATGTGATGAGAACATAACAAGGTTTCCCATATTATATTACTGATGCTTACAGAAACCGTATAATCGAGAAAACATTACAGTTTGTTGTGCACATGCAGAGTGTGGTGAGAACATAAAAACGTTTGTGGTGAGGTCTGCAATCAGACTAAGAAGGCTGCCGTATAATCGGGAAAACATTATCGTTTGTGCACCTATTTCAGTCTTTGGAAAGGAAAAATAAAACATACAAAAAGAGTTGTGAAAAAAATAGAGTTTTTATTTATATGGGGTGTGTTATTTTTAGCCCTCTTTAAGTAAGTTGGGCGTGTGTGGGGGCGCGCGTGCACGATCGCACTCCCCAAAATGAGAAGACTGAAATACTTGAATATTTTACAGACCAGTCTGTAAAATAGACAATTAGTCTTCAGATTAAGTAACATTGTTTTTTATCAGATGTTGTTTACAATGGCATAATTCTTTTTGGAACATTTGTATGAGTGTATAATCCCTAATTTTGACAAAGAAACAGGGTGTTTTATATTTTACTGACCCATCTATAAATTTACTGACTGGTCTGTAAACTAGATCATGTGGCATGTGCGGAAGAGAAAATTTTATAAGCTGTATTAAATCAATTTTCAACAGTTATATACATGCAAATTCCCCTAATTTTTGCTTTGGTCTGTAAAATACGCCCTTGATGGATGAATCCGTCTAAAATATTCAAGTGATTTTCATATTTCACTTCGCACTTATAAATAACATCTTGTTCTTTATTACATACAAGCAGAAATGACCAAAACTTTGATTAAATTTCCAACTCAATTTTTCATCTGGTCAGTAAAATACACACGTGTCGGTCAGAATTTCCAATCTTAGACATACTTACTATGTTTTCCCTAAGTTTCATGCAGCTAGCTTAAGTTGATCTAAATTTATGGCCTTTTCTATAGCACTGTTCTTAAAAAACAATGCTTGTTATGGTGCCATCCTATACAAGCAAATACTTTTAGAAAATGTTCCACAAAAAGTTTCCTTAAAACCCTCATATCTTAGGAACTATAAATGCTATTGAGATAAATGACCCCTCATTGAAATTCCCTCTTCATTACATTAGAGCCCATAAATCAATTTGAAATTTTGACTGACCTTACTACAATTATTGAATTTGCAACAGAGAAATTTTTACTTTTTGATGCCATCAAAACACCCTTTGACTTTAATATATTTCATCTCTTCTCACGCCAATGTGCAAAGTTAACTTTGAAGTCTATGTCAGATATATCTGGTGTATGAAGAATGGAGCACCATTTCCAGCCTGGCAACAAATCAAGAGCAAATTGTGTGATTGAATTCCTCTATTGACATTTCCACGTCAAAGTAAGGTTTAATCTTGAATATAGTCTTGATAACTTTTAATGCTCCAATAAAATCCAATAAAACTTCTCTTGTGACACTTTGTGTGTGTCCAACTCAGGTTTAATCTTGAATATAGAACACATTTTTATGCTAAATCCAATAAAATTTCTCTTTTGACACTCTCTTCACGGTGGCTCTCTCCTTGTATTAGCTAATGCTATTTAGAGAGTCTCCTTCCCTATTTCCTACTGTTTTCATTTTATACTGTACTGTTCTTTATTATGGTAAATAAATTATACTTACTTACTTACTTACTTGTGTGTGTATATTTGTTTTTATTTACCTATCCCATCGGAAGTCACCAATATATGTACTTATAAATAAGGCTACTCGATTTGTCATATAGTAGCCCAATCAAACCCCGATTTAGTTGCTCATACCTGATCGAGCAATAGTGCTGTACTATCATGGATCCATGCTTTTCCATGATGCCCTCTGACACAGCCAGACAATCTTTGTTTAAATTAAATTATACAGCTCACAACTAAAGCAGGCCCTTTTTTAGAAGAAAAGTGCGTCCGATTTTCGGACGCGGCCCCTCTTACTTTTCTCAAAAACAAAGTTTCATTTTATCTAAAACTCTTAAACACACCTACGTAGGTGTGCTGCTTGGTTACAAGTTCCCTTTTGCTTCTAAAAATGCTCTTTTTCTGTTAACCGACCAGAAGCATCCAACGAGGCAAAAATACAAAATATCTGTGTTCTTTTTTTGCAGGAAGGTCACATTGAGAAGGAGTCTAGCTAAAACAAAATCGTCTCAGAACACCTCAAAAAATCTAGAAAGCCAACATTTTTCTCCAAAAAAAGAAAATCCAGGACAGTCTGAGAAATCCTTCTTGTTGCACGTGCACGTGCAATTGCACGGTTATCTTAAATGGCTGATTTTTTAAGTGGTGCAATTGCACGGCTACCGATTTTTATGACATCAGGCGGTAACCGCGCAAACACCAAAACACTGCCTCTCTTCAAAATGTGATAATTCCCCGTTTTTAATCGGTTAATTTTCGCAGATAGCCCGGATAAAATTTCGATATCCTTTGTTGAATTTACTCAAAATTTATCGGGGAATTCAATTTTAAAAATAGTTCTTGCCCGTTCGACCACTGTGCTTTTCCCGAATTGAGAAAAACTGAAACCGTCTGAATTTGCTAAGCCACTTCAAGCGGGGCGGAAATTTTAACCGTGCAATTGCACAGGGCGTAAAAAATAACTGTGCAATTGCACGCTTACGTGTTCAAAGATAACCGTGCAACAAGAAGGATTTCTCAGACTGCAGGAGCCCGCCAAAGCAACTGCAAACTATCTGTTCTTTTTATCCAGAAAATCTCATGAAAGCTAGCAGACATCAAATTGTCTCAGAACACATCATTTTCTCTAGGAGACTAGAATTTTAGGTTGAATACATGAAAATGCAGGAGCCCAAAACACAAAGTATCTGTTCTTTTTTTCCAGGAAAACCAAAAATTTCTAGCAGGCATCAAATGGTCTTAGAGTTAGAACCGTCCTTATTTTCCAGGAAGCCAAAATTTTCGGCCAAACACATCAAATTTTGCAGTAAAGTAAATTTCTAGGTATAACATGCCTTCTGAACAGATATTTTGAAAAAAAAACTCGCTGGCTGCTTTCGCCCGACGCTGCCTTTATTTTCTAAAATAAAGCCTGTAAGTGTAAAGTAAAAGCCATAGCTAGCAACAGCTAAATGACTCCTTACAATCCACCATATCCAATCTCAGGTTAAGCAGTATTGCTATGTTGAGCAAAACTATCAAAGATATTGGCTAGAGAGTCAGACATCCATTTGGAAATACCCCTCTTTTTGACATTCGGCTATCAGTATCTGCGTCTAATTCCAAACCACCATCCGCTTCGCTTTGTCGGAACACTTCGCTGCAGAGACATACATATTTTGCCGAACCGCTTGAAATTCTAGTAGAATGTAAATAAAAAACAATCATAATGGTACCCGCTTTGGATGTGATTTCTCACTAAATATCGGTTTGAGTTGTCAAGCATTTGTTCGTTATGTTCTATCCTCATAAATAAAAGATTAGGAAACAGTTAATGTGTTCGTTGGTAACAATTTCTCTTCGTTATTGCAATGTGCATAAGAGACTTGCTTATTCTATGTCATGGTTAACTCTGGTCAAATACAGAACAGTGTGTAACTAACTAAGTAGAAGTAGAATCAGATCAGGATCACATTACATTATAATTATTGTTATTGTTGTTATTAATCTCATTATTGATATAATTATTGTTATTATTATTTATTAATACTCATACAATATTACAACTCATAAAAGTCAATGTTTGTTGTAATAAATATGTACAAAATGTCATAAAGATAAACCTGCTATCCTCATTTGTCCTGGTTATCGGTTATTTTAAAGTTATAGAAAGTGTAAGTAAAAAATGAAAATAAAAAGGTTTATTGCAATACTAAAATAAAAAGGTTAAAATAAAAATATTCAAAAAATATATGCACCACTGAAGACTATAATAGAATAAAAGGCAATGTGTGATCAAGGATGTATGTTAAGAATCGATACACCTTAAAACCTAAAATCCTGGAGTTTTGATCGGAACATCATGATCCAATCTTAACTCAAGTGGTGGTAGGCTATTATAAATTTTAGCACCACCAATGCTTTTAGTGAACAAGGTTTATGTTTATGTTACTTTTTTGAAAATAAAACAACAAAGTTTGTGTCAAACATTTACTTTAAATGTATTCAAACTTTTGTAACTGTTCATCACAAGTGTTTAACCATGCGTTGCAAATGTTATTTTTTTAGGAAAGGAAGTAAGTGTTTGTCAACCGTTTGCTATTAACAAACATTTGACCATGTGTTGCAAACCTTACTTTTTACACAATTGAATTAAATCGGCCAAAGAAAATGCTCATTTTTATTTACAAAGTTTCTGCATTGCAAGTAATATACAAGAGAAAGTTCAATTGATGAATGAAGCATCTACTTTAAAAGTAAAATAAAGGAGAGAGTTCATCCTGATATACAAAACTGTTACGTTGGGAGTAAAATACAAGAGAAAGTTCATTTGATATACAAAGTTTTCACATCACCTTTAAAATTGGAGGGAGAGAAAAAAACTGTTTGCTAATAGTTCTAAAAACAAATTGTAGTTTTATGAAAAACAGTTCACACCTTTCAAAAGCACCCAAAGTTCTATTCAAAGCTTCTTAATATAAATTGTTAAATTCCGAAGAAGTTTAACTCAAATCTTAGTTTTCTAAACTCTTCATTATGATATGGTCGGTGAGACAAGCACTATGAAAAACAAGATTGTGACTAACAGTTAAATGTTTGGCAAATGCTCTATCTTTTGCTAACTATGCAACAACCGTTTTCATTTCTGTATCACATGGTTATTCAACTAGCAGTGATGCATAAAGTTCTTATAAACTAGGTATCTGTTTACATTTGATATTTGAAATATAGAGTGGTGGCACATGTTCAGGTACACTACTATGCAAGAAACTTTCCTGTTTTCTACCCTGTTTTAAGCTGTGGACCATGTCCTTTTGATTTTGTTAATGTTTTTAATCCTTTTCTGGCAATCTTCTGTTCTGCAATTGAATAATCACACCATATACAGTACACTTCTTATAGAATTATCTAATTCAATGTATTGTAAAAAAGTGTGAAATCATTTTCTCTCCAGGGCAATAAAATGTAATTACTTTATTTACTTTATTTAATTACCTTATTTAGTAGCGTGATTTTGCTCGATTATGCTCACTTATTTTTTTTGCTTATAACACTTAAAAAGTAGAGTGTGGAGAAACAAGGTGTGTAATATTTTGTTTGCTTGAACTAGATAACTTGTCATGGAGTTAATTTGAATATTGATATGCTATTTTGTGGATTTTTGTGTTTTTTTATCACTCCATACGTTATTCATTCATCACCAGCACACATTTATTGGCCAGTTGTTCTGTTTTCACGGTCTTTGTATCACAGGATTCTTTTCCCCTACAGGGCGTTGTTCTTTTTTCATTTAGTGCCGTTTTTAGGTTAGGTTTAGGCTTGTATTGCCAGATTTGTTTGTGTCAAGAATAAATTCTTGTTAGGCTCTATTTATTTACAGCCCTGTTAATCCAGGTCGGCAGTCAGCATTGTCGACCTTAAAACTGACCTAGTTTTGGCAAAACTGACCTGATTTAGTGATATTTGCCGACCTAATTACAGCTGGATTAACAGGGCTGTATTTATTGATAGTATTTCAGCTGTTAGGCTCTATTTATTTGTCAAAATTGTTATTTTGTTAAGTCTTATCAATGATTTAAGCTTAAGTTTGGCTATTTTCAATTCATTTTATTTCAATAAGCTAGTTTCATTTCAGTTCATTATCAATTAGTAATTTTCATCATTAATTGTATTTTAGTTTGAACGTTTCACAAGACTGTTAACTGAGTGTTACAAACAATCCCAATTCCTGTGTGTGGACTCTACACTTCTTATGGTGTTATATTTTATTCGTTTTTTCTTCATATTGTTCCTTTGGCCACTGATATCTTTTTTGTCTTTCGTTTCAATATGTTCAATATACATAAGTATGTGTATTTTTTTATATTAGGTTTTGAAACATGTCTCAAACTTTTCTTTACCTTTGGTTAAGTGTTGCAGTTTTTGCAACTTTTGCTAATGACCACAGCTGTAATCCCTGGGTGTTCACAGGACTCAAACCATACTCTTTTGGGTAAATCTAAGCACATTGCCCTTGATTGCGTCAAAATATTTATAGACTGACAGACTGATGTATTTGTGACAGTTATGGCCCTGAAAAGTGAAAACAATCTGAATAACAATAAAGGATTTGGTTTTGCAACGTATTTGTTTTTTCATAATACCGTATATATACGATTCGATACATCAAATCATGGATGATTGATTTTTACTTATGATCAAATATGAAGTTTTTTTCATTTTAATAAGAACCGTTTTAACCTCTGGGCAGTCTTTGTATGTTATTTTTACCAAGAAACTAGTGGTCTTGTACTTTTTTATGGTTTTGCCCTGTATTTTAAATATATGCTGTAGGAACCCTGAACTAGCCAAAAATGTATTTTCGATCATTCAACAAGGAGTTTTAATAAAAATGTATTTGGACTAATGCAGAGCTTGTCAAAATTGAATATTACAGGTGCTCATCTAGGGCTTGATTTTAATAAAGTCCATGTACTGTAGCTGGACTTTTTATTCACATCTTTCACGTATTAGTTGTATAATAAAAGTTTCGTCTTTTCTTTTGTAGAAAAGGAGAAAAAAATGGTGACTTAGCAATGGTAAATTGTGATTTTCAAATGTAAGTTCATGTTACTGGTGAATTTCTTTCAATTTGAATTTGAGTTGTTATGGCTGCAGTTTAAAACTTTTTCTATTGCGGCCAAAATTGTAGCATGTAGCCTCATAAAAATATAGAATTTTGTATTTTAGATATTCTTCAACCTATTTGAAAGATATGTGTGTAATTTTGAGTGTACTCTGCTCAACAATTTGGTGAAAAATCAAAATTTAAAGTATTTGCAATAAAATACTTTATTTTTTTCTAGATCATTTTTATGATGTCATTTAAAGGGACACTAGATTTGTTTTCAGATGAAGAAATCACACCTAGGCCTACCTCCACTGAAATTCCTTCCACTCCAAGAACAATTTCTGTACAAAGTTGTGAACCAACTGACACAGTTGAAAATGAAGATATTGACATAAAGTCACCTAAAGGTCCTCCACAAACTGTGGAAAAATTAGAATTTGAAAACCTTCAAACTGGGGCACCACCTTCTAGAGTCCAAGAATATTCCAGATTTGTTATTGTTTCATGGAAGATTCGACAGTATTCTACATTGTCCAAATCAATCCGACAAAATACTTTGTTGTACCAGTACAAGTCAGATGCTACACTCGAATCCATCATCTTAGATGTGAAGAACCTCATAAAAGGATTTAAAGTGTTGAGTGTTGCATTTATTTGTCATGGAAATCCTGGGACAATGTCATTGTGTCATGATAAGGTTTGCGTTGTTTTTTACATTGAAAGAGTTTTATAAATATGATTCTCTGTTAAATTTCATTGCCATAGGATTTTTCAAAAATAATTTCTGTAAATTGAATAATAATAAAAATTTAGAATACGAAATTAGAACTAAGATTTTTTAATTAAAACGTTTTGTTTAGATTTTTATTTACACATGGAAACATACCGTTCAGTTAGATTACTGTTTTCTAATGAAATGAAAATCAAGTTTAAAATATGATTCTCTGTACATTATGGTAGATTACACTATACAGGAAAAAAACTATTAGTATACGAGCAGTATTGTGTATCCTTTTGCACTCACACGAAAAATCTCAAGTAAAGTTGGCATGTTATTAGTGAAAATATTAACAGAAGTTTCAAATATTGATTATTTTTCCTATTCTAAATTTGTGTTCTTTTTCATCTACAACTACAATGTGAATTTAAATTCTACAGTATGTCTTATCAAAGTAATCAACAAAGGCGATTACTTTATTTTCCTTTCAGCATGTAACAAGGCAAAATGTAGAAGATGATGTTTCGATCAGAGAGTTTTTCTTGGAGTTGGTGAATGCAACTATGGATGCTGGGAATCCTAACTCCCACTTGGATTTCCTTTCATCTTCTCTACAAGCTACCAATGGTGGTCAAAAAGTTATTCAAACTTTACAAGATTATTTGGAGGTTGGTGAAATATCACTCTAAATGGATTATTTTGTACTTTCTTAGTTATCTTGTTATTTTTTATAATGATGAATATCAGTCGAGAAACGAATTTAAAGCAAAGACATTATAACATTAAAAATGAAATACAATAGGGATCTTTTTCAGAATATGGTTAAATCGATTTATTTTTAGATTCCAGTTTTTGTGAGCAAGGATATTCTAGGAAGTGATATCACGAAGCAAGATTCGTAAGGATTCTTTTTCATCATGTTTTCCTTTCATGACTAATAATCAGTATGGTATGTGGTTAGGGTTTTTAATCCGATAGAAGAAAATCCAAGGTTGTTGAGTAAAGAGAAACGCATTAACATCACAATGAAAGCTTTCCAATGAGGAAGAAAGATAACTGAAATTTTTCATAATTACAATCTCAATCTTCAAATAAATTAGTCTTTACCATTTTTTGTATGGACATAATAATAAACTGTAGGTAAAACCTTGGCCGATGGTCACTTCTCTGTGCAACTTTCTACTAAAAAAGAAAATTTCATAAATTCTTCTTACTGTTATTTTGAATTTTTCATGTGTTGAAACTTAACACCTTGCACTTTGTCACTAGGTCCATTCTAAATTCCAAAAAGTAGATTTTTTTAAACAAGCTTACGTTTAGGTTATCTTGAATTGTTTTTGTTAACTAAAATCAAAAGCACTGGTGTAATTTCCGTGACCTTTGATACGAGTTCGCAAAATGCGTGGTTCACAATGCACGGTGGATTCGGGTATTGGTTTGTTATTAATATATTTCCATTTCTAGGGGAAGTATTGGAGAGTTATACTTCAATGCAGCTTTACTTCGGACATGGTCTGGTACAACAGGTCAATCCATTAGTAATTATGAGAAAATAAGAACGCTGGGAAGAGGTAAGATACATAGGGTCGTTATTATGTTTTTTTTGGGTTGGTGTCGAGGCTAAATAAACCTGAAAGCGAAGCCAATTGCTTC
>JAUBWS010086987.1:0-11944 GCA_032270445.1 Darlingtonia californica | reverse complement strand
AAAACGTAGAACAAGTTGAATTGATGTTTTATTCTCTACTTTATGCTTCAGTTTGTGACTACATCGTATACATCATCATGTTGACTACATCAGTTTGTGACGACATATCAAACGTCATGTTTTGAAGTTGAGTTCGCACAGAATCGTGGAACTCGATAAATAGTTCTGGTTAGGTTACATGGCACAAAATTTCTGGGAATCGGAAACTTTTTCGGGAAAAATCGGGAAAATCGGGTTTAGCTTGAATTACAAAAATATTCTGCACCCTCGTGTAGCCCGCCAAAGCCAATATTGATAGTAAATGAATATTTTAAACAAAATCTTTCATACAAGAATAAATAATTCAGTAGAAGAAATACTATGTGGTCTATGAGAAGAAGTTACGGGGAAAGCCTATTGCTAAGAGAGAGAAAACAACAAAAGAAACAAAACAGAAGAAGAAATTGGAATTAAAAAGATAGAAAAGTTTATCTTCTCATGTTTTATTTAGCCTGCTGTCGAGAGAAAGCTCAATTTTAATAATTAGAAGAAAAGGAGAAATAAAAAGTGAAAAAAGAACGAAAAAGAAAATATTAAAATAAGAGAGAAAGAGAGAGAAGATTAGAAAGAAAAAAAAATTCTCATCAATAATGAGGGAACAAGACATGAAGATGTCTCCTTGAATTATTCAAGATGTCATATCTCCATCATTTCCTGGTTCAGGCAACCAAGAATTAATCTTCCTCAACACAACAGAAAATACCGAGGAGAAATAGTGAGGAAGTCTAATCAATAATCGAGGCACACTAATAGACGGAAACCTCAACTCCAGCATGCTCTGAAAAGCAACCAGCTACACTTACCATACATCAAAGGAGGACAAAAACATCAACACGTATTGAAGAGCTTGGCCAGAACCAAACTGTTCATCTCGCGTTTAAACACAAGTCAACAAAAATCTCTTTAAAACGTTTTTGTTTTTTGATTCATAAAAATCAACTTCGGCATGGCATCACACTATCATGCAGAAGACAGAAACTTCAGCGGTGGGAGTTTGACGGACGCTCGAAGTCTCATACAAAGTAGGTATATAAGGCTATAGAGGTAAAAAATATAACTTAAACGTATCAAATTAATAGAAATTATATAAACAAACATGTATGATACTCATAGGTTAAACGTAAACACTAAAAATAAACCTCGAAATTAATGAAATGACGATGTTGATAATAAACTGTTAAAACATATTAAGATTTAAATAGCTTTATATAGCAGATCAAAACTTAATTTTTGTAACTGTTTTTTGGATAAAGCCCTCTTTGCAAGCTGGTTTTTAAAGCCAGCCTACATTCAGTTTCCAGTGTATTGCTCTATATATCAATGGACTTTGGATTGCTGAGGTTTTAATTTGATTTCGATAAACGCATTTGTAAACTGCATAGTTGTATGCGATTTCTAATATCTGATCGTCTTAATTTAAATGTATTATAAATACATTGCATTTAGTCATTTCCTGTCATTTCCATTGTACAATGATATTACATTGACAAGTTATCTTTTCATTGATTACTGCATCATGATAATGAATAAATAGCGCGTAAGGAACTTGTCAAGACTTTGTTATTTGAAACACAGAAATAGTTAAAGTTGTTGTTGTTTTTTCTGGCGTGAAGTTCTAGATCTGTTAAAGGTAAACAAACTTCATGAGCAATAAAGTTGTTTTCTGCAAAAATCACTTAGCTCGTTAGGTTGAGTTAGCACGCACGCTGAAGGCGTAACAAGAAACTTTCAATCTAGCAGTATAAATGACCGACTAAACACATAAGGATGAAGCTAGAAGGAAATCAAACAAGTAGTTATATGTTGTGTTCGTTATTAAGTTCTAAATCTATTTCAAGAATGTGAGGTTTCAGAAATTTGACCAAAGAAATTTTCTGTTGTTGTTCAAGGACCTTGACACGACCTCAAGCTATTTACGAATATTATTCTCATGTTTTACTTTCAGTTGAAGGGGAAAATTCTCTGTGCAAGGTGTATTAAGTGTACAAATTTTTGCGCGGATAAATTTTGCGATTTCGCGACTCTTAGGTGCCTTTTTCGTTGAAAATTTCTAACAAGTATACTGTCTTTATTTTCAGATTGTGAGTACGATGTGTACTCGATGTTTGGTATAAAGAAAGACAAAAAATCCGTCCACAGCCAATATAAGATTGGCAGGATTATCGGTGACGGCAATTTCGCCATAGTGAGAGAATGTAGAGACAGGTGGGTTTTTTCTCTTGACTTTGAATAGGAAACTTCTTAAAATGAACTTTCAAGCTTACATAAATAAAATTGGTTTGTTGTTTTCATTTTCCTATTGATTGCATATGTAAAGTCTTTCCCAGAGTGAGCCTCTCTATCAAATTTAATTTCAAGCTCTGTTTGAAAAAAGAGTTTGTCCCTTTTTGTTATTGATCCCTTGAATATCTTGTATTTTCCTTCTTATTTTAATTTCTTTATTACTATTTTCATTTTTTAAAAATCACTTTTATTTCCGATCTGGTTTGTTTTTCAGGAGAACACAAAAACCATTTGCTTTGAAGATCATCAATAAAAGCAAAGTTAAAGGAAAGGTAAGTTAAGCCAATAACCAACAGTTGTAAATATACTTGTGGACCCATATCCAGATGTTTAATGACGGTCCATAAACAAAATAAGATGCAATTACAATCGTAGTATATGTTCTTTTTCTCTTTAGGAACACATGATAGAAAATGAGATTCTCATTTTACGAAAAATCAGCCACCCGAACATCGTCAAACTACACGAAGAGTTTGAAACGCCGAAAGAGATATATTTGGTGATGGAACTAGTCGCTGTAAGTGGATTGAATCCAATATGGCACCCCTTGTGGTCGCTACTTGGACACCATTTTGAATCCACCTTCTTTATTTTCTTTTTTCAGGGTGGTGACTTGTTTGATGCCATCGTAGCCAATACACGATTCTCTGAGCCAGATTCAGCTTTTATGGTCCATGACTTGGCATCAGCTATACGATACTTACACGAACTTAACATCGTACACCGAGACGTAAAACCCGAAAACTTACTTATAGTAAACCGTAACGACGGTAGAAAATCGATAAAATTAGCGGATTTTGGACTTTCCATAGAAGTCAAATCACCAATGTTTTTAGTGTGCGGAACTCCGACTTACGTTGCTCCGGAGATTCTGGACGAGTCCGGTTATGGGCTTGAAGTAGACAATTGGGCCATTGGTGTTATCTGTTATATATTATTGTGCGGTTTTCCGCCGTTCCGTAGTTCGAACCATGATCAAGAAGAACTTTTTGATAAGATTCTGAGAGGGGATTTTGAATATTTACAACCCTTCTGGAATGATGTTAGTGATGGACCAAGGGTATGTATCCCAAATCCCTATTCAAAACATACACACCTTCTGAACATTCACCCGACGTTCATGATTTCTAGAAACCTTTTTGTTGATTGAAATCAAAGAAGATTGTGTGTCTGACCGATACACAAGAAATTGTCAAGTTTGGCCTACCTTGTCAAAGGAACATTTTCAATTGCGTCTAATTATATCCATCTATTTCAAACATTTTTTTCCTTATTCATTTTACCCCACATGCCTCGTTCTTGTATCTGTCTCTTGAACTGTGTTGATGTAGGACAGTAACGCTTAACTTTAAGCAAAAGCTGTAAGTCATAACAATGGACTAAGGCCTCAAGGTAGTTCTTTATTCAACTGACTTTGCCTCGTTTTTTTTTCAGGATCTCATTGAAAGACTGTTAGTGGTAGATGCTAGTGAACGATATCGAGCCAAAGAAATATTAAATCATTTTTGGATTAAGGTATACATTCGTAACCAGGAAACTAAAGGTTTTATGATTGTCTTTTATTTTTCCCAGTTCCAACTAAGCATAATACAGACACTATTATCATACTCCAAAAAAAGCTCCCAGGAGACATCAAAGTTTCATTAAGGTAGCATTATGAGGTTGTTTTGTTAACATTCAAACAACGTTATAGATAGTTTATGTCCCCTTTTGTGATTTTTTTTTTTTTTTTCACGAATTTAAATGCATTGCCTTGTTTCGTAGAAATGGACGGAGCCTGTCGAAAAAATCCATCGTGAACTCTCCGAAGCTGAAGAAGCCAATTTGAAAAATCGAAAGCGATTACGTGGTATCGCTTTGGCTATACAATCGGTAATATCTTTACTCTATCTCGTACGATCTAGGAATAATACTAACTTAAATAACAATCCCTCATCGTCAGCAATGAATGACAGTGTCAGGTCACCATCTGTCAAACCTCGAGTCACTGACGACATCATAAGTAACAAATCGTCACCGAACTTGAGTCGCATTCCACGACCAATGTCTGCCATGTCAGTCAACAATATAGACAGCATACATAATTGTCCGACAACGCCCATCAAAAAGCGTGGCGTTTCGGCCGGAACCACCCGAGTCCAAGATCAATCAAACTACCTGAAGAAGGGCTTCCTAAGACGCGAGGAAAAGGTTGATACCGGCTCACTGAAGAAGAAGAAAGTTGTATCCCGCATACGTCCTCCTGGAACACCCACTCGCAAACCAACTCCTAAAGCTGAAGCTGAATCATTAACCGTTAAATCGTTTAAAGACAGACAAGTGAAATTCCGGCCGTCTTCCGTTATTGATATTCGTCCGGAACTTGATTTGGCGGCGGAATCGAGTAAAAGACCAGGTAGTGCACATAGTTACCGAAGAAACACGGTGGGAGCATCTGCAAAACCAACAAGACATGTCCGCAATGCGAAGGATAAGCTCGATAAAATTCAAGATGATGAGAAACCAGCTTCGACGGCCGTCCAAAACAGCGCGGACAACGTGCTCGGTGAATCGGGTGGAATGACTTCAACTGGCGTCAAACTGAGAAAGAAGAGCGCGACGCGTTCTCGGCCAAACAGTATGATGGAACTGACCACTAAGACATCATCAACCACCTCAATACCTACTTTGATGAATAAACATGCGGCAGATTCAGCACCGGCAAGCAACAAGAGAAGAACTAGCGATACTTCGAAACGGCAGCGACCGAGCAGTTTGTTAATTTCAGGCAGTGATATAGTATCCGCAACGTCTACACCACGCAAAGCGTTAACTCCGTCTACGGAAGAGTTTGATAGAAAAAGAATGCAATTTCGATTAGCTGACCAACTCAAAACATTAGACGAGGCGATAAAAAGCGATAACGCTGGAAGACTGTCACCAAAGAAAAATTCCAAGTTTAAACTGTCGAACTTGAGGTCGCCTCGTTGTCGGTCGCCCACCAGACAGTCTAAGCCGTCTGCACCAATTGAAAAAGAAAAAAAGAATTCGATACAAAATGAACGAAAATTGTCGAAAACTTCATCAAAAGAGAAAAATAGCCACCCAACACGTGCTAAACCGGTACCTCAAAAGTCGATTGCCGCTAAAGCATCAGTTCCGAAGCAAAACTGTAATTCATCAATAACCGGTAAACCATCAAGCTCGAAACAAATCACTAGTAAAACGGGACTTCAAAAACAACATAGTGTCGACGAGAGAACATCTAGATCTAGTAGCAGACCTTCAAGTGTTGCAAGTTCTACTAGTAGCCGTGCGCGTTCAACCTCCTCAAGCAGGCGTTCGTCGAAGTCCGGAAGCTCGCCCGTCCTGTCGTTATCGAGCTCTGTTCCGCCTTCCCCGCACAAAGCACCAAGCGAGAGATCTGGTAGCATCTCGTCAACCAACAAGGCATTTTTTCTTCGTAAAACATCAGTAACATCAAAAAACGAACCTACAATGGGTTCCTCGAAAATGGAATCGAGTCCACATTTCGGATCACCTGTCACAGGTAAATGGAATAACGGCACGAATATTCACTATAAAGCACCAGATAGCCTTAGAAAACCGTTGTCACCAAAAAAGACTGTAACGACTCGATTCTCCGGTAGTCCTGTACATACACCTCGGAAAATGAGCGAATCCGGGAAAGTACAAGTAACAACTGAAGTTAATAAGCGGAAAAACATTAAATTCCCGGACGGGAAGACAGTTGACAAAGAAGTCAAAACAAAGACCACGGTTTCCGTTGATATGAACGATGCGGAAAACCGGAAACCCGGCAAACGTGCTTCACTTTTAGCTAAAGTCAAAACGCTTGCCCAGGAGATAGGTACTTTATCGAAAATTGACTCGAAAGAGTTATCCGAAAGTTCGTCGGATTCAATCGGTGGAACGAGTTTATCTGTCGCTACGCCGAGTCAAAGTCGTAGCAATAGCGACGTGACGAGTAGTATGATCAAAGAAGAAACGGATCGGTTCAGCGAGACAGAATATCTATCATTGCTGGAGAAATCATCATAATTGGTTGATGCGTATTTTATATATATATACAGTGTGTCCAACGAAGAATGCTACCCAGTTAGTGAACTGACATTTAATGAATAAAGATATAGTATATATAATGTTATGATGAGACATAAAGTAGCCCTCATTTGAAAGAAATGACAGGGTTGCATTTTATGTGGACACACTGTATGTAACATTAACCGACTGAAGATATATACATATGTTTTGTTTGGTTTTAATCAAAAAGGAAAAAATTAAATGTTTATAACGACACGAAGGGTAATTATTATTATATAAAAACATGTGAAATTATGTGAGTAGTTTGCATATTACAGGATGATAACAATATCAGTATGATAACTAGAGATTATATTTTCTAATATTTTAGTATAATTCACTTAATTGTAAAAATGAAAAAAAAATTGAGAGCTCTGTAATTGAATTTATTCACTCCTGCCTTATCTTTCCTTTGGAATCTCTCAGCTATAGTAGAGCTTGAAAATAGCCTCAGACATGTTCATAAAAGACGCTTTCTTTCTATTGCGGCCTACCAACAAGTATCTTTATTAAAACCTCAAAAACTGAATTTTTTTGGTAACAGTTGCATACTTCAAAAGTTCTCCATAGAAAAGTCTGTAAAATATTTTTGGGAAACTGAGACCTTTAAGTTATTTGCCTCGATCTTACAAACAAATTTAAGAGACTTTTCTACTAAAGTATGAAATGAAATGTCTGAAGACCACCTGCTTTAGCTTTTAAACAATATGGTGTATTACCCTTGGAAATAGAAATAGAAAATTTAATAAAAATAACTACTAAATATATTTTAAGTGAACAATGCATAAAATATTGATGAACTAGTTTCGTAAACATGAACAAAAAATGATATTATCAGGAAGAAGTAAATCGATATTAAATAGTGTTTTCTTTTTCTTATGATTCTTCCATAATTGTCGGATAAATAACGTTGAAAATTGATTTTGCAAAGAAAATTTTTCTACAGACAATATCGGCAGTCTATGTTTGTGGCTTTTTTACCTGTTGGGAAGCGCACACTAATAAAGATTTGATTCGTGTAATCTTAGAACAACAATTTGCCAAGTCGAGAAGCTTTCTAAGTTCCTCTACCGTAATTGACTTTGATTGCTTTGAACTGACCTCCAGTTTTCTGTTAAAAGAACTCATTGGTACATGAATGCTGTTTCTGTGGATATATTTATATTTGTCGAGCAATGTCAATATTTATCCCACACAGAAACCGCTGAAATCAAAAATTGAGTGTGCGCCAACCAAATCTGCCAAAATCATTGAATTATTTAAGAAATCTCTCAAATTATTATTTTCACCCGATGACGTAAACATAATTGCGGTCTTCCAATCAATAAGGATAATATTGTCAATGAGAACTTTTGAAATATTCATGCACTGCGGAGGAGAGGTTTTTTAAGTTTATTTAGTTAAAAGTGTATTGTTTTGAACCACCTTCACTGCTGTTTCGAAACAGATAGCAAAATGTGCGGCAAACGTATACAGTGCCTGGTAGAAATAGGCATTCCTGTATTCAAAACACTGACCAAACGGTACGTGGAACGCGTTTTCTGCAGAAAGCTTTTTAAATGCTAAACATGAATATATAAAAAAGAAGAGTCTATCTTCAAGGCTCAGAAACTTCACTGTTGCTGATGATGAGGGAAATTCAAGTTTTAACGGACATTTGATACATACATTTCAATGTTATTAAACTTATACATATGTGTAATAAGGATTATACGAAAATTCAAAATGATGAATTATACTATTTTCCCAGTTCATACAATCTCATACATTGTCATACAAATTATGGTAAATTGGAGCAGTTTTCATACAATTTCGCACCATCTCATACTTTTTTTTTATTTTTAGCAATGAGTTTACAAGACGCTTTTATAATCTCATACAATCTTTTTTTATCCTAAAAATGGCATTATGCTGGTAGATTTCATACAATTGTATAGAAAAATCTCCTACAATCTCATACAATCTTACGTATAATCTCTTACTTTTTGGAAGCAAAATTTGAGTGGGAACCCAGGAGGAGTGTATTTCTATTGAATTTCAATAGAAATAACCTTCTCTGCAGCCGTTTTTTTCATGATTTTGGCGACTGGGTTGATCTCTCAAATAAGCTTCCGCTCTATTGACAGATAAATAATAATTAGATATAATAATTACTTAGGTTGATGCAATATTATTTGAATACAGAATACTAAAAAAAGGCGGCGCTTGTTTTAGAATTCCTCTTCGAATTGGGAGGATAGTAACGTTGCGCTATTCATCCTCGAAATAAATTCATTTTATTTCACTCATGAGGATGTTAATGACATCACGGGGAAATATTTTTTAAATGTTCCTCCTGAATAGCCACCTTACTTACTTTGCTTAATTTTTAACTTTGCTGAATATGAGTATGTTTATCGACGCTTCAATATGCAACTTATGAAAAGCTGCACATTCTTTACCTTAACCTATATATTATTAGAGTGTCCCATATGTAGGACACTTTCTTTTTTATGGGATGGGTGAAAGTGTGCGTGCGCAAGGGGGAGGCACGTAACAAGCGTACTCCTGATCCTAAAATTTTTGTTGTTTCGGTGCGTGCGTACCAAGTGAATGACTACCTTGTAAAAGCTTTCAATTTAGCTAGATGGCTTTCCTTGAATTAAGCATTATACAAAATTTATCGCTGATAATAAAGCACTTGAAAAGATTTTATGGCACAATATTTTGTCATTAGTTATTGTCAAACATACTGTTTTTATGTAAAGTTTCTACTATTAAGAATTTATACATATCTCATAACTCTGTCAGTTTAACGAACTAAATTATCAGGGGTTTTTATCAACTTTTCTTGTTTTATTCTTGACAGGTGAACGTTTTGGTATTGTCTGGGGTATCATCTGAGAATCGTTTTAAAATTTGTATATTTAGTATTTATCAGGACTTACCCAAATTAGACATCAATTCTATATTAGAACTGTTGTCACCGAGGGACCCCGAACCTCAACACCTTAACCACCCTGCCACTGATCAACTTGTATATGTTCATTTTTTTCCGAAATTTTCGATTGTATCCACTGATTGTTTTCTCCATTTTCCTTCCAGGACCTGAAGAAAAACGAATCTTACATTTCTGCTTCACAATTGAGTCCAACTTCACCGACATCCAAGTACGACTTTGTCCATGGCAACGACGATAGTCGTACCTACCGACTACGTTCCATTAGCACGAGCTCCCACAAAAATCAACGGCGTCATTCCGACGATGATTGCGATGAACGTGATAACGAAGACAATGACCAGGAGAATCGTGCGGCGTCGGATAATGATAACGACGATGAGTTTACGAACTTATTACGACGTCGGCCACGCCCGATGTCGTTTCCGTATGCGTTGAATGAACCACCTGACGATTTCGCAAATTTTCGTTGATTAGTTTATAGTTTTATACATTAGACGAATTTTATTAGAGTATTATAAATTAGCTATAGAGAATTTTCCCCTTCAAGCCACTACTAAAGATCTTATTCTGGCACTAGGATATCGCTATGTTTCAGTTTTTAGTTCTCTGGGATTGACTAGTTCTAGAGATGGGTTTTAGTACGGTTAACCATGTCCAATTGTAAAACAACCCGTTCAATAAGCTGGGAATAATTCCGAAATCAAGGAATTATCTCTTTAGAAAGTGAAGAATTGGGATAATTTGACAGGGAAAGTTGAATGATGACGAAAGTCTGAATAAAAAATATAAAAAGTTAATGGGTCAAATAAGCATAAATGTTCTGTCAGTGATCTATTATTTTTTTAACGCCAGAATCCCTTTAAAGATGTTTTAGGCCATGTATTTATACTATTGTTTTTTCAGTAAATACTTCCGTGGTCTATCAAATATATCACTCAGGTATTTTGCCCTCCTCCTGGTCTATCGGCAAACGTCCGAAACTGAGTATGTCAAAATCGTAAAATACGGAGCATGCGCAGAAGCTATTACTACCATAACAATACTATTAACTAATCAGCGTGACTATTTATAACAATCGAAGTTAAATGTTTATAGTTTCCAGGCTTCCAAACTACTTACCTGTGACGTATGCCGATAGACCAATTGGAGAGCAAATAAGCCCGAAACGGTTTATCGGATAGACTATTACTTCGGTAGACTAATTTATAATATGGATCCTTTCAATTCCATTCTTTCTATCAAGAGTAGGTTGAGTAGAGTAGTATTTATTTTTATATTATTATGACTAACTGTTTTGACGCCCTTCCTACTGGCGTAACTTTTGTGCTGGGCGTTATTTAGAGACAATGTTGATTTTCCACACGCTTTGATGATTTTTTACTCTCGTTTTCTATTATCGATAACTTCTAATTTTTTTATTCTGTTCGAATTGTACTTTTCTTTCTATTCTAAATTTTGAGTTGTCTTGGGTTCTTCTATCGGGCTTGAAAAATTTAATTTACTTGATCTATCCATCTTTTAACTAATAGTTCAGAAATCTGCTCCTCTACTCCAAAGCAAAAGGCTCGGTTTCTTGCGTACTTTCGTATCATTACAATTCGTAAGGGCAAAGAGAAGAATTCTTAATTTTTTATGTAAGGCCAGTGATGTAATAAGAAAATATTCACGATTAATTGGCTGCAGATTTTTTGATCCTATTGGCTGGTTCCGCGCTATGACGTAATGTTTTAGCCGCCATCATAAGAGGATCAACACAACGAAACAACATTACGTAAACTTTTTTCTCGCACCGTGGAACGGTCAATACCACAAAATGACCTCTGTTATTCAAGCCGATGCTGTTGTTGATTTTGAATCAATTTTAACATTAGATTTAGAGAAAGGGATCACCAAACAAACTTATATTTTTTCTCACGAAATTTTTGGAAAGATATAACCTTGTATACTTTTCAAAAAGCTTATGCTATTTCCACAATTTTTTTGTGTTTTTATTTCCATTATATACATAGCTATTTTCCTTTAAAAATTAATTTACCAATTTATCCTTGTATTTTTATTAAAAATTGATGTTGGATATAATCTATATGAATTGTAAAAAGAGTAAAACTTAAAATATTGTATAATACGGTGACCAAATGTTAAAAATCAATTTTTTCGTTTTTCACATTTTGTAGATAAGAAACTATGGAATTACCTCCCTAATTTTTTGATGAAAAGAAGGCAATATTTATGATTTGACTTAATTTTCTAGTAATTTTTTTGCCATTTTGTTTCATGGACGATTTTGCATTAGATAGCTATTTCCAGCGATTATTTTTCACGAGTCAGGCCTAATTTTTCAAATCGATCTTGTCTTGACAATAAGCTAGTTGCAGTGCGGAGTGAATTAACAGTTTCAATTTCCTTATTAATTTTGAGGTCTTAAGGTTTCAAGTACTTTAATTGAAGAAATTTCACAAAATTTGTGATCTTTGGCTTTTTTTTGTTCATCTTGCCAAATTGTTGAGAATATAAATTTTAAGGCTATTTTCAACCTGGAAGATGTCAACTTTCATGAAGATTAATGTTAAACTTTCTCAAGAGCAGTTTTAACTGGAA
>JAUBWS010086976.1:1906-11944 GCA_032270445.1 Darlingtonia californica | reverse complement strand
CAAATTTGGACCATTTGATGCTGAGATATGAGCAATTAAGGGTCCAAAAATGGTCATTTTGTCTATTTTTTGCTGACGTCAGCAATTTGTACGTAAGTGTATGTATTATGTATTATGCTCTTTCTAATGAAAAAGTCAGATTTTGAAAGTTCGAAACTTCAAAATTCCACTTTCAAAGAGACGACCATTGACAGCCTTGAAAACCCATAAAAGGCCCAATTTCATGTTTATCACCTATTCAGCCTGAAAACCATCTTGAAATGTTTTCAGAGGATGTTTGGGAACCTAAAAAAAGTGGTGTTCATTTTTCTAGTGAAAGGTGGGTTTTTGGCCTTTTTTTCCTGGACTATCAAGGTTTTGACCAAATTGACCTTCAAATATTCTTAAATGATTCTCAATATTTCCTACATAAATCAGCATCAATAATTAATATTTTGTTTTCAATCACAATTGATGACACAATTTTCCAAAAAGGCTATTTTTTAGGCAAATTTTTGAATTTGAGCCTGAGCATGGTTCTTATGATATTCTTTAATTTTTTGACGATTTTGAGCCTCGTACGTGATTCTTATAAAAAGGATTCTTATTGAAAAAAAAGTGTAACGAACGCAAAACTGATTAACAATATAACGATAACCGTTAAGTTTGGGCTTTACCTCACCAGCTTGGTTGGTACTTAACAGCGGACTACATTCCCCAGTAAAATCATCATAAAACGTTTTTTTTGTTTTTATCAAGATTGACCGGCAGTAAAATAAGTCCCAATTTTAGCAGGGTCAATAATTGACCAAATTTTACATCTGCATGCCTGCCAACTTCAAAACGGGTGTATAGTGTGTATAGTAGGATCGTTTCTCTTGTAATGCGTTATTTGATCTAATTTAGGACATGAAACCGAATAACTTGCTTCTTGATCCCAATGGAATTTTAAAAATTGGTGATTTCGGTCTGGCGAAAACTTATGGATCACCCAATCGAATATACACGCATCAAGTTGTAACACGGTAAGTCGGTAGTTTATACAATAAGAATTGTAAAAACCCTATGCAGTGGAGTGTTTTTCTTTTTAAACGGTACGTAGTCCTGCGTTCTGTTTAAATATAAAACACTCCTCCGAATAGGTTTTTCACAATTTTATCCATGGGGAACTAACCCTTTGAATACGGTGGTTTTTACAAAAGGTAAATCAACCGCGTGTCTCGCCATTCAAGGTCTCGCCTCTAAGGTTAATCTCATTGAAACTTTACTTGTGGCTTCGATTTTAGACATATGGCCAATCCTCCATAACCCTTACTTAATGCGAAAGTTTCTTTCAAAAACCTTCTTCCTTTAATTTTTGACCGTATCAATTCTAAACTACATTTCCAATCCCTACCAATTGAAGTAGATATACAGATAGTTTAGTATTCTGACCACAGTTATAATGTGCAGTGAAACCCAGCTTGATAGTATATCATTGACAAGCCAGATCCCAAGTAGGAAAGCCTATGTTTTTGGTTTAAGTCGTGGATTTGCTTCTTACCGGGTCCGTAGGTTTTTCTATGAGTCTGGCCGTTTGTCCTTTGTTACCTGGATGCTACCCCTCCCAACGAGCAAGGTTAGTAAAAACCTTTGGTAGCGGAGTGTTTTCCTATTTAAACGGCACGCTGTCCTATGTGCTTAAATACAAAACTCCTCCACATGGGTTTTTTCACGATTTTACATACAAATAGATAATTTTTAACGTGTTTCCTTTTAGTTGGTACAGATGTCCAGAATTGTTATTTGGTGCAAAGAATTATGGTGTTGGTGTAGACATGTGGGCTGTTGGTTGTATTCTTGCCGAGCTAATGTTGAGGGTACGTAATATTCCTATTAAGCATCAGATCACGTGGTAAATAAGATGGTCAAAGGTCATTCTTTTTTCTAGTTGCCACATTGAGGATGCCCACTCTTTTCCCTGAATTACTTGATCTCTATCCATACTTTATTATTACTAGTGTGTTGCATGAAAGTATCTTTTTGACTCCCTAGAAGTTAGACTCGACAAGGGGTTTCAATTTTAACTGCTATGCCAATGACGAGCCGGTTAATATTATTTTTATTATTTACGAATGTTTACCCAGGATAGCCTCTTTAGTTCCGTTTTGGACTTTTATCAACGAAGGTCCTGCTTTCCTGTGAAACACCTACAGGAAACCTTGTGAATTATGATGAGGTGATTTTCACCGCCAAAGGCTTCATGCCCGCGTCGTACTCGGGACCTCTGAGTTTTAAGCTCAGCGCTCTACCACTTTGCCACTGCTCCGACTCCGGTTAATATCATATGCACGATCTATATCTCAATTTCAGTTCTAATTTGCGGAATAAAAACGTGCATTTTTCATGAATTAAGATGTGAACCTTGAAAAATAAGATGTGTTGTAGCAACTTATTTTTGTAAATTTTATTTTTATCGTTATTAGGTTCCATTTCTTCCTGGTGAGACAGATCTTGGACAGTTATCGAAAATCTTCGAAACACTCGGCACACCAACGGAAGATGATTGGCCGGTAAGTTACTATCATTATCAATTGTATTTTGTTTTTCGAAAACCTTTTTTCGAGTCCCCGAAAAGGAAGGAAAATTTTCAAATTTGGAAAATTAAATTGAAATGTGTTTGAATTATCTTTCAGGACATCACTGCGCTACCCGATTACGTTGAGTTCAAGAAATTTCCCAGAATTCCCTTCGGTGAGATTTTTTCAGCTGCAGGAGACGATCTGTTGGATTTGTTGGAAAAATTGTTTCTTTATGACCCGACCAAACGTATCACTGCTACTGATGTAAGTATATGCGGATCTGTGAACGAATAGACAAAGTATTTGGATCCATGCACTTGAATGGATAATGTTGGATAATGTATAGGTTTCTGAACGAGGAACTCAGTGGCCATGAGTTCGACGCCTTTACAAGGAGTTGGATGAAACATATTTAGTTGAAATCTCCAACCTTTGCAAAACCTTTTTTTAATATAGGGGGGGGGGGGGGTATAAATGACGCAAAAACTTTTTTGGTATCAATATTATAAAAGAATAACACATTTCTGTCACAGTTCAATAGCATCTAATTAGAGACCCAAAATTCAATTATTTTTTATTAATCTTCATTTCACATAAAAATGGTTTTGTGAATTGTAAGTCTTTGAAATTAATAATAGTGGGGGGAGTCGAAATAAAATCGGTAGGGGTTGGATAATTTTTCACAAATTATAAATCAGGTGGGGACGATTATTTGGTACTCTAGAGTATGCAGCGTTCCAATTCTAACCTCTCATTTAAAAACCGATACATTCTTAGACCATCCTTCTCTGCAAATTATCGCTGAATTTGATCGACGTCTGGAAATTTGAAAGGAATCTTTTAATAGCTTTCTGTGTCTCATTTAACTCACCTTCTCAATTTTATCTCTTCTCTTCTCAACTGTTTCTATGATTACTTTCTTAGTTTATTATGTCACTTTTTAGATTGTTTTTTTTCTTTATTGTTTAATCCTCTCAAATAGAGAAATTTTAAAGCTTCATAAAAACTTTGAGTGTTGCCTCAGATTTGGTAGGCTGGCTTATCTTAAAACTTTTTTTCACGTCGATAGTTTTTGTCTTGATGACTTAACCATTTAAGTGCCAATGACAAGCATATTTGTAATGGGATTTTCATTTTTTTACGGTCCTGGACTCCTGGAGCTCCTAGGAGCTCCGCGACCCATGCACCAGGGAGCGGTCCCCGCTTAAGAAATAGACTATCTCCAAAGATTCTCAAAGTGTTGAAAATTCTCTGCACAGAAGTGGCTAAACTGTCTAAAAATGGCAAAAAATGATAAATTTGCTGGTTAAGTTCACCACTTAAGTGCCAATGACAAACATATTTGTCATGGGATTTTGAATTTTTTTTACGGTTCTGGACCTCAGGTAATGGACCTAGAAGCTCCGAGACCCATGCGTCAAGGAGCGGTCCCCGGTTAAGAAATATATCTCTAAAGCTCAAAATGTTGAAAATTCCCGGAACAGTGGTTAAACAAACAATTTAAGAGATGTTAAAAGCTCGAACCTATCTGGATTCTATACACTTATTTTCAATTTAATGAAAAGCCCTACACGCACAATTACGTTTCATGTCATATAAGAATGTTCTTTTCTCCTGTCACAGGCTTTGAAACATCAATACTTTTCAAATCGACCGGCGCCCGCACCTGGTTCTATTCTTCCACGACCTGGAAAGAAGAATGATCATGACAACGTACTTACTACAAGCAACGCGTTGAAAAGGAAAATTGAAGATCCTTTCGGTCCCGGTAAGTTGGAAGTGCCTTAGTTTTTTAAGATGGTAAGGTATTTTCGTTAATTGAGGCCCTTTTTGTAAATCTACAAGCCTGCATTTATGAAGAAGACATTGTAACGTAGTTAGTGCAAAACGTCTACATCTTATGAACAGGCCAGTAGAATTGCATTCGACACGACGTAAGTGCGGCCGTATAAAGTAGGCCTTTCTTGATATTGTTAAAAATACTGTTTGAAGTTTATTGTTGCTTAAGTTTTCATGATTTAACATTTGCATATTACCCTCCTTTAGTTATATCGCATAAACGTCTTACCTTTTGAATCACTTAAATTGATATCACGCATTAATTCCTACCGATCTAGGCATTTTTGTCATTTTTACTGTTTTGCATAATTTATCTGCCCGTATCGGTTGCGGAATTCCTAGAGGCCACAGTTTGAAAAAAATAAGGATTCTCATGGTCTGGGCGAATTCCCGCCGGAGATACCTAAGAACTTTCCATAATACGTTTACAAATCCCTTTTAAATTATTGCATGGTTTTTCCACTTGCTAAATCTCTATTTATCAAACAATCTATGATTGACATTTTTGTATTTTCTTAACGTTTAGATATTACTGCGAAGAAATTAATATTTTGAAGACTCTCGACGGGAGGCTGACGTTTGACGTGGTCAAAGGCATGGTATTGAGTATGAGGTAGAAGATTTGTCAATACGTAGTGTGAGAAATCGCTCGGCATCTTTCACCCAATTTGAAAGTTATGCTATTACAAGTCTGCAGTATGGATTTAAGACTTGGTCATCTAGTAAATTTAAGCCGAGAGCAATTTCCCTAAAATGGTTGTAGACGATATTGAAAATCTAATATCAAGCCTTACACACTGATGGTGAACGTAAAAGGCTATTAGAGAGTGTTATTATTAGTAATATAATCAATAAAAACTAAAATATGGACATCCGAAAATGAAAGAAAATATATGATTTTCAGTTTCCATAATATGTAAGACAAATATTCATGACGAACGTCTTCTCAAATGTTTTTCAAATTTAAGTTATTCTGGTTAAGTTTATTTACATCAGGGGATTTTTTAATGTAAGCCAAAATAGACATAGGAAATATTACAATGTGTTTTATGCAATCTTTTCTTTGTAGGTGTCCAGAAAATATTTAAGAGTTGGTTTTCTTATTTATGATATTTTTATGTTGAGTGCTTTAACGCTTTGCAGAAAATTATACGAGAGCTGGTTGTTTGATAAGTGAGAATCAAATCTTTCAAAATTTTGTAAGAATTCACTTTACGGAATTCTGTATAAAAAGTGCCTAAGTTATTTTCAAATTTTGGCAGGAGGAAAATTTCTCGATTTCGGAGTGTTTAGAAAAATTAGATTTTGTGAAGTCAAAGTCTTCCAGATTTTCCAGCTGTGAGATTCACTTCCGAATAAAACGTAAAATATGTCCAGATTTGGCTTATTCACGGGTTTTCATCAATGTAACAGTAAAATTCTTGATCTTTTTCTCAAATTGATTCCCGTGAAATTAACACAATTTAATCAACCTGGAAATGTTCTGAAAATAAATTATCCTTCTAATTTTGACCCCACCAAAATATTTTATTTTTAAAAATAAAAGTTATGATACCTCATTGTGTTGTGTGTTTAGCAATTTATATGATGTTACGAAATCAAATTTTCATTTTACTTATGAACTATATAAATATTGGTGAACTGTTAGAAAATCGTTTATTATGAATTTATAAATAGTAGATTTAGGAAATTTAATCTACACTTCTCCACAACTTTTTACGAATAACCTGTTTTCGCTATACGCTCCTTCGCTGGAAAAAAAGATACCTTTTCGAATACAAGTGCGGGGTAATCATTCTGCATAAATTTTTTAACACTAAAATGGGTAAGGGAATTTAAACAACAAATGGTTTACTAGAAAGACACTTGTACAGTGATACATACTGGTGGGAATTGTTTGTTTTGATTCGTATCATCAGTTGCCTCGCTTGCATGACGCGTGCCGGTTAAGAAGTGTACTATCGGAATATATAGGCGTAAGAATTATATATTAAAATCCATCGAGTTCTTTCAGATCATTAAGAGATACGATACGCCATAACTTTGAAATTCTGATATCTGATAAAGCAGGTCACACAATTCTTATGTTACTTTTCACATTTTATCTGTCTGGAAATAACCATTCAGTTTCGATCTTTTGTAGATCCTGTGTTTTAAAGGAAATATTTGCGATACAAATGTTCTTTGGCTCTCTGTAACTCGAGTATCTTTAATTCGCATTCTCAAAAGTTTGAACTGTTTCACTGCTATAATCTACTTCTACGACTCTATCTAATCCGAAACCTCTATAACTCGAACGATTGTTTGACGCCTTTTGAGCTTTAGAATTAAAACAATTCGGGGAGCTAGTAACAAAATTGACGAAAAAGTAGTAAAGACTTCTTCAAGGCCGAAACGTGTCTTGAGATCCGTAGCAAATCATACAGGGTGGCCACTTGTCCTGGAAAGTCCTGGAATTCAAATCTGTCCTGGAAAACTGAAAAGTTAGACAAAGTCCTGGTCGAATTCAGTCTAAATTTTTGAGTGGCAACCCTGTGTGTAATATATCGTTGTGTTTTTAACCATGCAGAACCATACGAAGTCGTTAAGTAAAGGGAACTTCAAAGTCAAAAAAGTCCTGGAATTTAGTTGTGTGATGAGATGAAATAAACATTACTTGATCACACTCCTCAAATACCTTGCTTAAAATAAAATAGAGTATTTATCATGCAAGTGGTATTTATTGTATGTATGTGATTAAAAAATATACATATTATAAACTTAAGTTTTTTAATTATAATTTGGTTTTTTTCGGTCAGATCGAAAAAATCATTTATAATCCATTTAGCGCAGCCACAGGAACTAAAGGAACACTTGTTCTTTGTCTTGCCTACATTTATCACGAAACATTTATTCGCCGAAATTTTGCCTGTGACAGAAAGTTTATCACGCCAAAACTTTTAGAAACTTTAAAATGTATTATATATGCGTTATTCAGCATGATAACTATTTTTCTGGGATTCTAATAGAAGAACTGACAGATTTTAATTCATTAAAACACAACTTGTTTTGACTATTTTTGTCATTTTTGCTGAGTTTCAAAATGATGTTTTTCATGACCCCTATGGCGAACCGGCCGTTCGCTCTTTCCGAACACGAATTGTTTATTCCCGGTACCGATTCTTAATACGCTAATTCTATACCTTTTTATTTTCGTCAAAATTCACTTAATATTCAGTTTTTAGATTAAAACTTTGTCCGAAATGTTTCAAATTATGACCGAAACTTTCTTCGTCGGAGTTTTTTCACCGAAACATTTTCCGTCGAATCTTTTTTATCGTGATTAATGTAAATAATTTTTTCTCAGCTTGTAACGTAAATTGCTGCTGCCCTTTCCGATAGAGAAAGTTCTGCTATTGACCTTGTTTTGAGTATGAGACCTCAGGCAATTGGTGAACCATTAAAATCATTTATAGTTACATAAAATTTTGTACTAGAGCCTTTATTCTATTTAATTAGACAACTATTTTATTTTGTGACGATCCATGAGAAAAGGTGGCATCGTCATTTTTACCGCGAGCATACTCCACCCACTTGTAAAATCATGGAAAAACGTCTGTGGTGGAGGTCATTTCTATTTAAGCGATACGCAAATTGCACTCCACAGATATTTTTTAAGATTTCGTGAGGTAAACAAGTAAATTATGTTTAGCTTTATGCCCCTTTTCCCTAGACCGTCACATTTTGTTGTTATTGTAAGCAATGTTCCTAAAAAGTTGTCATCAAATTTTCCAGCAAGGTAGAATTCGAAGTATTCCTCGAACAAAAATGGCTCGTTGGCTGCTTTCGTATGTTTACCGCCCAAAATAATCCAGGTCGTCCAGGTATCTGTTTGACAGCCTGTAATTTCAATCAAGGGTAAAGTACTCCAAAAACAGTATACACGTTCAAAATTTGCAATTTCTAACGACTTTGATGTATACGTTTATTACAGGGAACTGTCTTAAAGTTGCTTCTGACCTTTTTAATCCTAAAAAAATAAGCTATAATAATCAAATTTTTTTGGTAAATCCATAAAAAATCAAAACAACTCATTATGGAGCTAATACAGTCTTCTGTAAGGTAAGTTATTTGAACAAGACCTACCAAACAAAGTTAAGAATATAGAAACTGTGAATTTCTTTAGAAAAGCGATGACAACCAAAAAATGGCAACCAAAGATGTGTATATGCAAAATATGTAATATTTAAACTGTTATATATAACTATCAATTTGTTTTTTGTTTGTCAATGTTGAGGTTGGATTTTACTAGTTTTTTTCTGTAAAAGTAAATCACTATTTGTAATGATATCCAACTATAAATAATGAAATAAAATAGATAAATAAGACATTTTGGTATCAATATACAAAAAACCACACGAAAAACCGAAAAACCTGGTATGCGATCTTTATCAATAATTTTACACCTCAACTTCTATAACGAAACCGAAACTGTTGTGAAGAGTCTGTCTGCATTTGATACCGTTTAAAGAAAAATTTGTCATCTAGCAACCTCGATTCCAGGGTCTCTCTTCTCACTTTTTAGATAACGTTCACTGCGCTCTCTCAGCTGGTTTTCGTAGAACAGAGAAAAGACGCCCTTGGAACGAGGTTGGTCATCTCGTCAGACTAATTACAAAGAGTGACCACCAAGCTGAAACTGATGTATAAAAGTTATTTATTTGATGAGCTAGTGTGACAGTGGTCAAGTTTAGGTCATGTTTTCTCTTGTTACAAGGTGAAAGCAGTTACATAAATCACACTACATTGCGCGACAGTATATTTGAAACAACAGATAAGAAAACAAAGAAGCAGAAACCTTTGGTGGCCTACCGATGATAAATTAAGGTAAACTTTTTGTTTTATTTCCCAGGGCTTTAAGGCATAACTTAACAGTGCTTATAGATTTGAGATATACACCATTTTTTACAAGAAAATTTTTTTGATCCTAGCCTCAATACGTGAATATAGGCTGGGATTTCCTTAATTTATTTCTTAGCTTTTTCCCCACTATTTTTTGTTGTTGATTTTTTACCTAGATTGGTTTGGTCTGAAAAAAGGTTGTTTTAACACAATCATCGTGACAAATCTGAATTCTCACTGTATGGAACAAAAATTTCAGTGGTTAAAAAATTCACCGTCTCCAAAAATTGCATCTGAACAGTTTGAGGCTGGGAATTTTCTTACAAGATTTCGAGGTTTTTGAGGCTTATTTTCTTATAAAAAGAAGACGTGTAGTTGTACATATGAAATCAGGTTCCAACGAGTCGACGTTTTCAGGAATCAAGGTCTAGTTTGTATAAACCAAATAAAAGAGTTGACTGTATAAACAAGTTAAGCCCATAGTCGTAGGGAGTGGAACAGTAATTCTAGAGAAAATTTTTAAAAGTTAGTTTTTAGATAGCAAAGACTTAGCACCATCGCAAAATATGATATGCTTTTAGAAATAGAATGTCTTTTTCTAAGCACGGAGTAGATTTTGTCCAGCGTTATCAACCCTTTGGTTACGCTGTGTTTTTTAAAAAGTGGTATTTTTGTCAAATTTGGACGCCAAATAGCGTCCTTCAGAGTCCTTCCGGTTAAGGAAGGCTAGTGAAAATTTAAAAACCGTTAAAACCAGTCCATTTCAAGCAGATATGAA